>APFE030181956.1:132349-174400 GCA_000404065.3 Pinus taeda
AGCTGCGGAGGTGCGCGGCGCCGCAGAAGGCGCAGCTGCGGAGGTGCGTGGCGCCACAGAAGGTGAAGTGCGTAGCGACGCAGGCCAGAGAAAAGGAAATTGTGTATCTGTCTTAAGATCTTTCGTTGACTGATTTTTGTTGATAAGGTGTTCTGGGTTTAGTTTACTGTTATTGTGGATCTGGTTATCTGGGTGACTTACTGGTACTTGTGATCATTTGATGTTTATGGATCCAGTTTGAAAATTTATGAAAAGTGGTCCTTGAAAGAAAAGAAGTAGGGGGTTGTAGCTCCCTTCCAGGAGAGACTGGAAAACGAGAGAGAGTTGTAGCTCTCTGCAGGTTGCAGCCTGCGTACTGGTAAAGGAATGCACTAGTACAAGACCATTGTAAAAGGAGTTTCTAATTTGAAAGAAGATAGAGACATATTGCAGCAGGTGGTTTTCACCCACATTGGGTTTCCACCTTATATCTGGTGTTCTTTTGATGTGACTGTCTACTTTTCTTGTTCATGCTCATTATTGATGGTATTGGTATGCAAAAATAATTTGTAAATAAGGAAGATTTGTTAAAAGAACTAGATAATACTGATTCACCCCCCCTCTCAGTATTATTTTCAACATAAGGAACCTCCCTTTGCTAGTATGTTGGGGTATATGGCTGGTCAGGAATCAAACCATATTCCAGGATGCACCCTTCCAATGGAAAACGACTTGCAATCACATTGTCGCATTATACCACTTGATTCTTGATGAACTGGCATCAAAACCCATCCATTTCATTACTCCTGAAGTAATTGATCATACTTTCCCTTGGGCATATTTTGATGGGTCGTCACAAGACAACGTATGTGGGGGTGGAGCAGTACTTTACATTACAGAAACACATTTTCTCAAGCTCAAAATGGGATTGGGGAGAGGCACCAACAATCATTCTGAACTTAGCAGTCTCAGACACCTTCTCCTTTTTTCAATTGAACAAAACTACAATAAGATTAAGATATTTGGGGACTCAAAATTTGTTATCAATTGGATCAACTCTGCATCTCATTGTCATGTGCACACACTCAGGGGTTTACTGGATGAGGTCATCACACTAAAATCACTTTTGGATTTTATTGTATGCTCGCATATATACATGGAAAGGAATACGATCTATGATGTTCTTCCAAGGAGGCCACCCAACAACGCAGGGGGCAGTGGATAATTCAAGAACACCGAGATCAATAGATTTATCAGTACTACCGTAAGCCTTTCATAGAATAGGATGGGATGATTCCAAATGTTCTGCCATGATCATTCAACGACTATATGCATTTTTTTTAATTTTTATTTAATTTTAATTTTAATTAATTTATTTATTTTTTGAACTATATGATTGGTTTATGATGGTACTACATGTATATATTTATGTCTTTTTATGTATATATTGATGGTCCTAATGAACACGACACTGCATAGAATGTCTTGGTCCATATATGATATTATGCATATCCTTATGCAGATGATACAACATGTAATTTTATTTTTGTTAATGGAAATTATGATTTTTTTCTTGGGAAATAAAAAGATGATATTTGAACATGACCCACCTTGCATGTCCTAGGAAGCAATGCAGGCATTTCTCAACATTGTATATTGGTATGCCTCACCTGGTGGCACCTTCATTAGGATGTTTGGTACAAAGAAGCCTCTGCATGAGCTACCGAGGTTCGCCACGAATAAGTTGGTCATGTAAGAGGTTTCATACCACATCTCCACAGGGTTTTCAGTAGCACTGCACAAGAGGAAGAAGGAACCATGGCCTACTCTTCCCTTGCGGATTGGGTTGTATGAGATCCTTACCTTGAAAGGTGAAGATGTTGTGACTGAGGACTTGAAGAAGTTCGCATTTGGCACCAAGAGTTTCAATCCATATGATCCTCACTGCATATGCAAGAACCACTGTGTGAAGGTGTACTTCCCATGGGTCCATGGGGCATGTCATTAGCCAGAGGAAGATCCTTGGAGGTATTCCTATAACTCCTCTAGGTTCAATGAATCAGTCAAAATGGCTGTATAATGGAAAGTGACATTGTAGGAAACAACACCATAGGAAGCAACAACAACAACATCAGTGAGAAACAAATAGATGCAAGACAAAGGCAAGAGGAAGATGACTGAGAGCGCAGAGGTTGAGTAAAGCTACAAGTTAAAAGAAGATCCACTTGTTGAAAGAGTAACTTTGGAGATAAATGGAAAGAGGCGAGAATGCAATAGGAGAGTAGCACAGAGAAAGAGGGAGAAGCAAAGATTGGAAGAAACATAGAGGAAGTTGCAGGAGACGGAGAAGAAGATGAAATTAGAACAAGAGCTCAGGAGGAGAGAGAATGAAGAAAGGTAGAAACAGGAACACGAGGAAGGACAAGGTACACTGATAGAGAAAAATGCACAGATACAGGTTGAGATAGAAGAGCAACCAACAGATGATGAAGAGGGTGAGCAGGTGCAGGTTCACGAACTTTCTCAACAGGTTGAGCAGTTGGTTGAGGCAACATACATGGAGAAAGAAAAGGATCTAGATGACCAAGACATCAATTTGATGCTGAGGACATCTTAGGTCGTACCACAATCTCCGCCACCTCCAAAACCACAACCAGTCCCGAGCAAGCAAGGAGAAGTTTTTCTCCTTGATGATGATCTGGAGACAGATGTGTACAATCTGGAATTTGACGAAACACAACAGAGGATTGTATAGGCATGAAGAAAGCAACTCCCGGTTGATCATACATCACTTGCACACACAGAAGAAAGGGTGATCCTACCAGATGTTAGGAAACATCCATTTTCCATGGCCGAGGATTCTAAGTCTTATGAAAAATCCATAAGTTCGATAGTCAAGTTCTTGATAGTAGAGAATGAGAGAATTATGAAGTACTTGCAAGAGGCTAGGTAGAGAACAGAGTAGTTTGTGGGATCTGCCATGACAAAGATGAAGAAAGCAATAGTGGAGGAGATATAAACTTTAGAGGCAACCATGCAGAAAAAGTATAGAATATTTGTCACCGTGCACAAAGCAGTTGTCCATTTATACGGTTTTCAACAGTAGTGCACGTAGACATCCCAAAATATCAAAGACATTCACACTGTTATTTCAGACACGCAAGAATGGACAATGAGGTACAAGGGAGCCCCACTTTACTTGCATAAGAGGATGAAGCTATAGATTGAGCTAGGCAAAGCCCAAATTTAGATGTTGATTCAGAAGTATGAGCAACTCCCTTCGCTCATCACCAACATTTAGGGCATGGCTGTTCAGGAGTTTGGATGTCATAGTGCGAACTCACAATATCCCTTCCATCAGAACCCTCACTCATGCCATGAGGAAGAACCAAGTCATGATGGATGTCGACAAGTATATAGAGCAGTTGATGCACATAGCCACCAATGATGAATTGCAGCTCAATGTAGAGAACATGCAAAGGTACATAAGTGGTCCATCCACACTCAGGTCATGTCGTGCATACTTCAGGATGAGATGGACTGAGGTTTCAGGACCATATACCCAGAAGCCATGGAGGCAAGAGTCCTCTTCGACAAAGATGTCATCAATCAGTACGAGGACACAATAGTGCAATACCAAGCTTGGTATCACTTCATCATCGAAGATCACGGTGAGGAGGTTACCGAGTTGGTCTTTCCCCAAGACCCCGAGTGGTGTTGTTTGACTTGTCAAGCTAACTCAAGCCTATTTTTGTCCCACATGGGTATATGTGGAAATTGTATTACTGTAAACATATTGTAAGTGAAATTCCAAGTGTCATTAATGGAATGTGAACAATCAATGTTGTAATGTGAAGAGTCATGAGAGTAGTCCAAGAGTCAAAAGGGAATGTCAAGTGTCACCCCACCCTTTGCTTTGTATATAACCTCATAACTCACAGTACATGCTTTTGGGAGGCAAGATTTTGGCTAGGCATTGCTTAGAGAAGGCTTGGAGAATATTGTGATGAGCCTTGACTTCCCCACAGTGCAGAGCGAGTACATCTCTTTGGAGGAGCAGGTGATGTTGACTGTAATGCTCCATTATTGGGGCTAGTGGCTGTCAATGTGTTATCGAGAAATCTAGTGTCCATTCAGAGCTGCTAGTCCCACTAAGACGGGTAGCTATCTTAGAAAAAAACAAACTAAAGTTACTTGCGTTTTCCCTTTTGAGAAGTAGATGAGAGAGAAGTAGAGAGTACCAACCTCAGTCTTTCACTTGGCTCCTTACTTGTTTCCTCTCCCCTTTGACAGATCTTTGCTGCTCCTTCCTTGCTTACCCCGCTTCAAAGAGCACCTGTAAAGTCAAATCAGCATGATACCATCAAAGCACAAAGATCTACAATCATAAAAAATATAGGACCAGATATATATTAACCACACAAATGCATATATTAACTCAAACATACAAGAATGTGGAGGGAAACTCAAATAGCTTTATTGATAGAAAGAGTAGAAGGGAGGATTACAACCCATTGATCTGACCCAACGTCATCCTCCCAGCATGAAAGCCCTTCTTCACCTCATGAAAAGCTTAGATCACCCAACACTATGATGTTCCACAAAGAAACTAACAACACTTCCTTACAAAATACAAGATTCCAGCCTCTGGATCTCTGGGATGAGGGATCCATAAATAGATGTTTGTAGGGGGGTGGGTCAGCTTCTGGGGTTTTTATTAGTGTCCTCTCTCTGATAGTTCTTGGTTCGACTTGGAGATTCATGATCTCTTACTCATCCTTGGGTGAATTCAGAGAGGAAAGTGTCACAGGAGAAGTTTTTGGAAGATTCCATGATCATCCACCTTGCAAACTGTCTCTGCCATTTCTCTACTCTCGCCCATCGCACCCTACAGAAGGGCTTTTCAATATGCATCGCACTTTTTGCATGTGGTAGGTGAGATGCATCGCACCCTTAGCACTGAGCAGTCAGTATGTTCCAGTTTTGACCTGTTCTGAGCAGTTTTCTATGGAGAACTTCTGGGAGATGATGTAATCAACTGACCTTGTTCCTTTAGGGTGTGAAACAACACTTTTAGGGACCCAGAAGCCCTTGGTTTATGGATATATATGATTGGGGTTGCAGTGCCCAAATATGTATAAAACACAATGGTGTATGTATGGATGGAACTTACACACACATTATATATATATATAGATATAGATATATATATATAAGATATTATATATATATCTATATCTATATATATAACAGAGCCAACATGTTTTTATGGATATGTTGTTATTGTAGTTGGAATATTCTAGTTGCTTTAGAAATGTATGTTATTTAACTTACGCATTCGTGTATGAACTATTTTGTATATGATTGTATGAATCTTGTTGAAATTGTGTTGTTGGTTTGATCCGTCACTTTGGATTGTGGACTATTCTACTTTCCATCTTGTGATGTCATTAAGCTTGTGTGTTCCTTTCAGGATGCATACTATTATAGGCTTCTAAGAGACACACTTCCTTTCCCCCTCTGTGTGTTAGAACCCCCATGCATCTCACTTGACTTGCTGCAAGGTCACACACTTGCTTCCAACAAAGATATCTAATCTGGAATTTATCCAGGACAAAGAATTAAAGGTATTACAGACTCATGTGCATGGATGTGCCTATGTTACTTATGCAACGGATCGATAATATTGCTAGAATACATAGACACTGAGGCAATCAAAGAAAACATAACAGTCAAACATGTAAACAAAACAAGTTTAAAAAGGAGTTCACCCAATGCTCACGGGCTACGTCTCCTAGTCCAGCCTTTCAGTGTTGGCCTCTCTATTATGTTTTCAAGTAGATTTTTTTTTACAACAATGAGCTCGATTCGAGACTCACTAAACAGAATGAAGTCAGTAGGAATGGAGTGCACAGACTCTCCTTACTGAAACCTGACCTCTGAGGGTCACAGTAGTATGACAGGCCTATGCCGAGGAGTTTGCTTGAAGCTCTCAAGCCTTCAATGGAGTACACATACTCTCTGACTCTCTGTGGCTCTGTCTGGCTCGATGCTGCCTTCAGGTTAGCTCGGCTTCACCTCTCTGTTCTCTACTATTAGCTTCCTGCGTCTAGCTAACTCTTGTCTGCCTCTCGGTGTTGTTTTTTTTCTTTTGTCAGGTCATGACTTTAAGGCTAGTATGCTCTTTGACTACTCGTTTATGCTTCCTGGCCTTCTAGTTTCCTTACCTTTGTCCATTCGAATTCCTCTGTTCTACGACATCATCACTGGGTAACGCCTCGCAGGGAGGTGGCCACCTGTTTCCCAACGAACTGGGTGTTAGATTTCTTGAATCACTTTTGAATGGCTGTTAATTCTGTTTGCTTCAAGATCGCTCACGAATCATGAATCGTTTGCCAACTCATCATCCACGTCAGACTTCAAATCCATTGTCATCTTGCTTTTTGACCTGTCAAATCCGATCAATCATCGGGACGCATCTCCGCCGTTGATCTGGGCCCCCTAGATCCTACGGTTGTCCTTCATATCGGGCGGAAAAGTCGCATGGTGTTTACCCGTTCGATGCGGGCGGTTTTCTCTCTCATTCGTTGGACGCATGTCGCTCGATGTGTGGCATCGGGCGGGACTCAGTCAAAACTGCTTACCATCTCGAAGCCTTCTGATATCCTACTGGTTTGGGGAATCCCACGCTACGGAACCGAAATAGTTACTTTTCTATTTTCATAGTGATTTCGGGTCCGGGTGCTTTGGGACTTTCCTTCACTGAGGGGGACGCCCTATGGTACGTGATTAATGCTTTAGAAAACACCCCCATTTCTTGATTTGGCCTTCGATTTTGCCAGTTTGCACCAGGGCGGGTTACCATGGGCCAACGGTCTGCGCGCTTGACTGAGGGTCCTCGTTACTCCACTCTGGCCACAACTGCAACTGTTACGAGGATTCCTTCTGATAGCTTTGATTTTTCTAAGACTTGAATTTTTTCTTTTGCATATTTTGAAACAATCATGGAAACTTAGAGATTGTTTAGGATCCAATTCGGATCATGGCCTTCCCACTGAAAAAGCTTTTGGACCACCAAAAGTTGGTTTTCTTTCAAGTATCAATCAAGTGAAGGTATTGCTTCCTCGCTTGCTCAATTTCTATCCATTTCGCATTGCTTGACTTTGAACCTTTGAGTCTGATTATGAGGTATTCAACATACCCTCTGCATGTAGTTCTTACCTTCCTATCCGGAACTGTATCTTCCTACAACTCATTAAGATACTCAGGTAACCGATCATCAATAGAAGGCAATTGACTCTGCTCTTCGAAATCTTTAATTAATGAAGGTTCAAATAGTCTCATGCTGTCTGCATTAACAACTGAGCAGATTGTAAGTTGGTAGATCAAGGTGAAAATAATTCTCACCAATTTTCTCGAGTATCTTGAAAGGTCCATACCTTATTGGCTTCAGCTTATTACCTTCACCTTGCATTCTGTCTTTGATGATATACAGCCAAACTTGATCACCAACTTGGAAACTATGCTCCATTCGATGCTTGTCATGCCTTGCCTTGTACTTGGCTTGGCTCTTTTCTAGCTGTTCCTATACTGCATGGTGAATCTCTTGGATTTGTTCAATGAACTTAGTTGCCTTGTCCACATCACCGTGTCCATCAACTGCTATGTCTTTACCAAAGACAAAATCCAAGGGAGACCTTGGTGTGAAACCAAAACAGGTCTCGAAAGGAGATCTCTGTGTAGAAGAATGCTTAGCTCAGTCGTAAGCATGTTTCACATAACATAAATGTTCATTCCAAAGTTTGGGATGCTTGCTGCAATAGCCTCTGAGCAACTAGATCACTGTCCTGTTGACCACTTCTATTTGGCCATCTGTTTGCGGGTGAAAAGCTGTGCTCTTCTTCAGCCTGGTGTCCATCAATTCCCACAAAATTGACCAAAATTTCCCAACAAATTGGGTATCTCGATCAGATATTATAGAAGTGGGTAATTCAAAATGAACCCATACATGCTGAAAGAATAACTTTGCAGTTTGTTCACCTGTAATCTGTTTGTTATAAGGTATTAAAATACACATTTTGCTGAACCTATCCACAACAACATATAAATAGTCATGACCTTTCCTAGATTTAGGCAGTCCTCCAACAAAGTCCATGGAACCACTTTCCCAAGGATGAGAAGGAACTGGTAGTGGAGTGTACACGCCTAGTTTTCTATTGATGGGCTTGCTTTTAGCACACATGGTGCACCCTCTTACATATCTAGAAATTGTCTCATTCATTTTTGGCCAATAACAAAATCTTTGCAGTTGTTTTACTTACACCAAAGTGACCTAATATTAGAGAAGTGTGTGCTTCTTGAATTATCTTTACTCTTTCAGTTTGTGGAATGCTTAGCTTCCCAAAATGATACAAGAGTTGGTCCTTAACATGATAATCCAATTCTTCTACTCGTTTGCCTTGACTTAAAGTTGCATATACATCTTTAAAATCTATATCTTGAGCATATTGTTCAATGTATCTTTCATGCAATACTGAATTATGCTTAAACATAGTATATGCATTTATAATTGGTCTGGAAAATGTATCTGCAACTTTATTGTGTATACCCTTTTTATATCTAATGACTAAATGAAACTGTTGTAGAAAACCCATCCATCTATAGTGTCTTGATTGCTGCAACTTAGTTTGGGAGTGTAGATATTGAAGTGGTTGATGAACAGTGTGTATAACTGTCTCTTTGCCCATTAAGTAATGTTTCCACTTTTTCACACTCTGTACTAATGCATACAATTCTTTATCATATGTGGGATATTTAACTACTGCAGAATTAAATGTCACAGAATGATAACATATGGGTTTATTGTGTTGCATCAACATTGCTCCCATGGCATAGTCACTGGCATTTGTTTCAATCTCAAATGGTCTTTGAAGATCGGGCAGTGCTAGTACTGGTGCTGTACTAATCTTTTCTTTCAAGGCATCGAAGGCTTTCTGTTGTTTGCCTCCCCACTGAAACACCTTGTTCAATCCTATTAAAGCATGTAAGGAAGCTACAATTAAGGAAAAGTTAGAAATAAACTTTCTCCAATATTGTGCTGCTCCTAAGAAGCTTCTAACTTCTGTAGCAAATTTGGGTTTAGGCCAGTTTAACAATGACTGCAACCTTAGAGGGATCTATCTTCAATTCACCACCCCCTACTATATGTCCCAAATAATTCAAAGATGTTTTGCCAAATTCACATTTTGAGAGTTTAACATAAAGATTTTTTCTTTTCAAAACATCTAGTGTCTGCTTAATATGCTTTAAATGTTCTTCCCACGTTTTACTAAATATAAGAATGTCATCCAGATATGCAATAACAAAATTGTTGAATTGAGGCTTTTGTGATCCATATCAGGTTTATGAGAGATTTTTTGGCATAAATCACATGATATTTCATTTGTCGATGCGTTTCGAACCAACCCGTGTGGTTCATCGTGAGGACAAGTTGAAGAATCAGATCTAGCTTTGCATGTTAAATAGTCAGAGCAAAACATCCAACGACTATAATTCTTGACCAGGTAACAGCTATATTGACTAACGGCTAAATTTGACCGGGAAATGGTTAGTTGGATTGAACTAGAGGCATAACCTTTATTTAATTAAATAAGTTAATTCAATTTGATTATTAAATTGATAGTTAGTTATATTCTTATTAAATTAAGCGTTAAAGGGACATATGAATATAGAAGTTTTAACTATTTTATAAACTTTTAATTATAAATATATATTAAAATAAATTAATTTTAAATTACTCGTTAGTAATACAAGTTACTAACCAAGATTCGAGAGAGGAAGGAGAGACAGAGCGATGGTGGCTAGGTTTTGAGAAGACCTGTTCAAGCTCTAGCCTTAGTACCAACTCTGGAGGAGGACAGTGCCAGAGCGGGAGAGCTTCGCAGAAGAGGGCAGGTTTTGACCCTACAGATGAAAAACACAGGGTCCAACGGGACGCCATCTTATAAACATGTAATGATGCACAAGGGTAAAATTGCAGTGGACAGGGTGCAAATCTTAGGCTTTGAGAAGTCAGGAAAGGAGAATCTGATCAACAAAGGAAAGCTAAACAGTGAGGGCAAAGATACCCAGAGACAAAAAGAAAACATTGGTGGTAATAATACTGCTAACAGAGACAAGAAACACCTGTCCCCAGAACAGGTTTCACAAGAAAACGAGCTTGAGGATGAACAATCAAGAGATAAGGAGGATCTAAACCAAGCTAAGGCAAGACAGGAAGGAACAACGACGGGAGCCAAAAAGAAAGGAACCCGGGGACTGTGCAAGCCCAAAGCAATTGAAACCCTACAGGTAACAATCTCTGACCCAGAACTACAATCATACCGAGACCACATGGCAGAACATGCAGTGATCTGCAAGTTTATGGGTTTCTGGCCAACAGAACGAGCCCTGTGCTTATGGATCTATCAGCAATGGAAACCCAAAGGGGATGTAAGACTCCACCTAGGAGCCAAAGGATTCTTCACAGTGGTTTTCACCAATCTAGAGGACAAGGATAAAATTTTTGATGGAGGCTCATATTTCTTTACCTCAGCAGGTCTTTACATGAGACCATGGAAGCCCAACTTCGCACCAGAATAAGAAACCTTCAAACATGTACCGGTCTGGATTTGCTTGTTTTCTCTACCGATTGACTACTGGGGACATGCAGCACTTGAACAGATAGGCAATAAGTTAGGCACCTTCATCAAAGCTTTAGAGGCAACATTATAAAAAAGATACACCTCTTGTGCTAGGATCTGTGTCGAGATGGATGTTTCGGGAGCTCTACATGAAGGCCTATGGTTGGAATATAGAGATGAAGTGTATTTTCAAGCTATAGACTATAAGCAGATCCCATTTCGATGCAGGAAATGTCATGAACATGGACACTTGATCAGAGAATGCCCAATGAATAGAACAACGAAGAAACCCGAGGAAAACAAAGGAGGTAAGAATAAGGAGGCTTTTGTTCAACCTCATGCTAAAAAGTGAGCAAACAAAAGACAACAAAATAAAGCAAGTACCTCCTTCAGAAGCACAAGCAATGGTTTTGAGGTGTTGGAATCAGAGATGGATTCAGAGGACACCAATCCAGAGCGTGAGACATTGGGAGAAAGCTAGACCACAACCACACCAGGAATACAAGAACCCATTTCTATTCCATCAAACAAGATCCCAACTGCTCAGGGACCAACATAAGGATTAGAAGAAGACTTAGAAATGATGACTAGCAAAATAGGGCTAGAGGATATGGAACTAGGCGACATTCTTGAACAGGAAGGTATGTATCTACTAAACATGGTTGAAAGCTAGAAAAAGAAAGGCATGGAACATATATTACAAGAGGAGGTGAACAGAATCAACAATTTATTCATATCAAGACAACAAGCAGAACTGGATATGCAGAGAAGGAGCTTGGGAACAACAAAAGGTCTAGGGGTGAGAGCTCAGGGACTGCATTAAACTACCACCAACTCAAAGCACCAAAAAAAACGAGGACAAAGGACAAACAATGAAGCATTACAAGAATTTGGTCAAATGCTCCTAAACTCAGGTAAGATGAAATCCCTTGAGGCGTTCACACTCACCTCCTAAAAATTTGTTGATTATGAAAGTAATTTCATGGGATGCTAGAGGGCTAAATAGCCTAAAGAAGCAACGATTATTAAAGAAAAAATTCAAAAAGGAACAACCAGATATATTTTTTTTGCAAGAAACTAAATGCTCCAGCAAAACAATGGAAAACATCAGTAAAAAATTGGGCAATTGAATGGAATACCTAGAAATAACAAGCAGTGGATGGGAAGGGGGCCTGGCCATTCTTTGGAATCCTCAGGTTCTCCAGCTTATATCTTATGAAGTTTCTAGATCTCATATATCAATAGAAGCCCAAATGGTAGGGAATCTAGCCACATATCTCTGCACAAATGTCTATGGCCCTCATAAACTAGAGGCAAAATTACTATGGCTTAGAGCTCTATCCAACTTGTAGCAGATATATCCCCAAGCAAAAGCTATTTTCGAAGGAGATTTTAATATGATCACTTCGCTTACATAAAAAAGGATGCATGAGAATGCTCAACAGGGATACTGAAGCTTTCAAAGACTTTATCAAATCAGCCAAGCTGGTAGACATCTTCCCCAAAAACGGAGCTTTCACATGGAACAATAAAAGAGGGGGTGATAGGCAAATCGCCTCTAGACTAAACAAGTTCTTAGTGGCAGAAACCATCCTTCTGGAAGGGATTATGGTGGATTCAGACATACTACCAAGTGGAGGTTCAGACCACTGGCCCATAATAATGAATGCGGCCATACTAGGCACACCAAGGAATAAGCCCTTCAGATTTGAAAAGTTTTGGGTTAGTCATCCAGAGTTCACATCGAAAATAAAACAATGGTGGAGTGAACCAATAGGTATAAGAGGCACTAAAAAGTACATTTTCCAAGTTAAACTTAAACATATCAAAACCAGGTTAAAATCCTGGAATCAAGAAGTATTCGACAACATATTTAAAGAAAAAAATAAACCGGAGGAGAAATTGGAACAAATTCACAAGGAGTGGATCCATGGAAATATTAATCAAGAAACAATGAATACAGAACAAAAACTCATGCAGGACTGGCAGATCAGATGCCAACAGGAGGAAACTCTATGGAAGCAAAAATCTAGAATTCTATGGCTTAAGGAAGGTGAAAACAACACTAAATTTTTTCACAGATCTATCATTGATCATAGAAGTGCTAATAAAATACTAAGAATAAAGGATGATCAGGGAACATCGGTGCAAACTCATCATGAAATCTCGGGCCTTCTCATAAATCATTTTAGCCAAATTTCTTTGGAACCCAACATTGACAGAGAGGAAGCTATTAGGGACCTATTGACTTCCATTCTCAAGCTCATCACAAAGGATCAAAACAAGGTTTTAAATCGAGCAATCACCTTGGAAGAAGTGGAAGAAGCAGTGAAAGATATGCCAAATGGTAAGGCGCCAGGACCGGATGGTTTCACCATCAACTTTTAGAAACCCGGTTTGGAAATAATCAAAACAGAGGTTTGGGAAATGGTGGAGGATTCCTGGCTCTCCTCTTCCATACTAAAATCCATCAACTCTACGTTCATAACCCTTATACCAAAGGAGGAGGAAGCAAACACTCCATCGAAGGTTCGGCCAATTGCATTGTGCAATGTTTTGTACGAGATCATATCTAAAGTCATAGCTAACAGAATAAAACCAATTCTTCCAGGGATCATTTCGGAAGCATAATCTGGTTATGTTGAAGGGAGACAGATTATGGACAACATATTGGTAGCTCAAGAGATGATTCATACTCTCCAAACTCAGAAAAAAGCGAGCACGCTGATGCAGTTGGATCTATTGAAGGCTTATGATAAAGTTAGCTGGAACTATTTGAAGGCTATTTTGGATGCCTTTGGCTTTACAAAGCAATGGATATTATGGATCCTAGCCTTAATTCAGTCTACCAGATTTTCCATTCTGGTTAACAGAGCTCCCACAACCCAATTCACACCCTCTCGAGGTATACGGCAAGGGGATCCCCTGTCCCCCTTTCTATTTGTAATACTAATGGAATGTCTTAGTCGGCTTATCAGAAGAGCAAAAGAGAATGGCTTTATTCAGGGATTCCAACCCTTGTCCTCAAGCCCTGCAACCACACATCAGCAGTTTGTCGATGACACAATGCTGCATGGCACGCCCTTTGTCAAAGAAGCTCTTGGTTTCAAAAACATTCTCAATCGCTTCAGCCTTGCCTTAGGTGTGGAAATTAATCTAGCTAAATCTTCCATATTCTTTTTTAATACGCATCTAGCAGTCCAGAAAAATATTTCTAATGTCCTCGGTTTTAATAGTTGTAACCTTCCTTCAAGATACCTAGGCATTCCGCTGACAGACAAACCCTGGCAAAAAATACATTGGGAAAAATGATTGCCAATCTAGAGAAACGGTGTCAACATTGGACTCATAGGACCCTCAACTTTGCAGGCCACCTAGTCCTCATCAAATCCATCCTCCAGGATATTCTTCAATTCATGCTTTCTATTGTCCTGGCACCTAAAGGTGTGCTTTAGAAAATCTGACTCATCCATAAAGCTTTTCTTTGGTCAGGTAACTCAGTTGAACAGAAGTGGTCTTTAATTGCATGGGACAAAATCTGCAAACCCAAACACCTGGGAGGGTTAAATCTTCAGGACCCTTACACCGTCAACCGAGCCCGTGGAGCCAAGTTATGGTGGAGATGGGTCAAAGAACCGAACATACCCTGGGCCAAACATTGGAAAGCAAAGTATGCTATTCACTATAGCCCATAGAATCTGATCAAGATGCAAGAACCCTCGGACAGATCTCCAATCTGGAACCTTGTAAGAACTAATCGAGGCATAATTCAGGAACAAAGTTTTTGGGAAGTCTGAGATGGACAGACTGCCCTGCTCTGGGAGGATGCTTGGTAGCAATTACCTAAGCTTGAAAGCCCTGATTTCCTCACCATTCAGAGAAGATACCAGGAATAAGGGAGGATAACCATGAATCATACTGGAAACCTAACGATACTAATCAAGCATGGAAACAATGGATCTTCAACGATACAGGGCAGCCAGAAGAGGAGGACAACATTATGAGAGCACTACAAATAGAGCTGGCCAAAAGGAAAATAAGGAATGCTCATGATGCCGATCAACTGCGTTGGGGCAAGCTTGAGGGGGGGGGGGGGTGGGTAATTTATTCCTCAAAGAAGCAAGAGCCTATATCGAAGAAAACAACTAAAGGGAAAAAGTCAATTGGTATATTAAAGTTTGGGATGCTAAACTTTGGCTAAAGATTAAAAATTTCCTTTGGCTCTTGATGCACCAAAGAACTCTTACCTGGGAGAACCTTCGGAAAAAAGGGTTCATAGGCCCCTCACGCTACCCCCTGTGTGAAAATGAGGAGGAATCCATGAATCACCTCCTCAATATATGTAAATGGACAGAAAGCCTATGGAACTAGATGGAAACCATATTTAAGAGAACAGACAGGGATAAAAACTTAATACAGGAAAGCATAATGAATCGGTGAAGTAATTTTTCCAAAACCCAAACAATCAATACATTATGGAAATTAATCCCTGGGTTTCTAGTGTGGACAGTATGGAAAGAACGAAACAAAAGAGTGTTTCAAAATGAAGCTAAAATATAGAGTTTATTAAAGCCACTATATTGCAAAACATGAGGGAAACAACTCTTACCAGATGGAAAGTAGAACAAAACAAGGATTTATCAGTGACTGACTTACAAATCCTGCAGGCATTTGGAATTGAGACAAGATCCATCTTTGTTTCATCTAAACCACGACAACAACAAGGCCCCACCATAAATGTTTGGTCACCACCACTAACAGGCTTTCACAAACTCAACTTTGATGGGGCTTCTCGTGGAAATCCTTGTCCGACAGGTATAGGAGGTGTCCTATGAGATTACAAAGGGGAAATTCAACATATTTTCAGTCAATCGTTGGGTGAAGGCACCAACAATGAGATGGAATTCGCGGCTTTGGAACAAGGGCTACAAATTCTAATTCGTCTGGGAACAGGAGCTACAGTGGTGGAAGGGGATTTTCTTTTGGCTATCAATGCCACAAGGAAAATACAGATGGGGTCAAAACCAAGTAAGGTAACAAAGCATTGGAGGTTGGCCAAGGTCACAGAGCTCATAGCAGAGCACCTCTCAAGCCTTGATGGAATCATCCTGCAAGCAGTAAGAAGAACGGAAAATGCGGTGGCTAATTGTCTGGCCAACTATGGGATTGATCACCACTTCACCTACCCGGACACCTGCTGGCATGATGTCACATGCACAGAACTTCAACATAAATGTTTACATCTTTTGAGACAAGACATCTGTTACAGGGAGGAGGGGTGCAGTAGTACGACAGGTCACGCCTTAATAGCGAATGAAGATAGCCAAACGTAGGAACAATGGGCGACAAGCCCATGGAGTACATGAGGAAGAGTGGGAAATCATACACAAGGACAAAGTTCAACGATCGAGGAGGACAATCAACAAAAAATATGATCGATGCCGTTAGCAAAACATAGGGGAGGACACATGGCTCTCAACCAATAGCCTCAAGCATGGCAGAGTTAAGGCTCTGGATACGCATCATGAGCAGGAGTTGGGAAACCGTAATGGTAGTTATTATGGTAGGAACAACATATCCCTGATGGCGAAGTGGGAGATCTCAAGCCAGACCTTCCCACCCTCAGCTATATCTAAGGCATCCAACCAGAAGATCAGAACATGGCTCTCTCCCGACTCGCTTCTTAATAATCACAGTGCTGCTAGGATTTTCGGTGTTTCCTCGACCTGCAATAACATTATGGTGCGTGAGTATAGTTGGAATGTTTCTGCTAATCGGGACCTGCAGAAAGCTCGAGAGGCTTATGAAACCAGAACCATTCAGAAAGAAAAACGCAAAATCAAAGAGCTCGAAGCTGCGGTTATAGAGGAGGAAGAACGTTTGGACGCGCAAGCTCTAGAGATGGAAATGGACTGGCTATCTGATCCAGACACAATGACTACAAGAGCAAGTCAATTTGTTCGAATTGAAGGAGAAATGTGGAGATTGAAGACAATGCTGGCCAAAGCACTCAGCATGTAGGCTGAAGATATCAAAAGAGCTCACTAGGCCATCTCTCTCATTTCTACAGAGAATTTGGCTAAGCTAGATGCCATGGAATTCAATTTCAGTGCCCTGACTCAGGAAGTCAGAATCCTTTCGCAAAAGCTAAGTGTCCTCATCAATATACTCAGGCTCTCCATGTGTCAGGGATCCACGGCTGCGATGGAAGTCCCAAAGGAGGTAAACGACACTAGCCAAGTGAAGCACCCCACTCATCAAAGGATTCCGCGGCCTGAGAAAATGACTACAACGGCCGACCCAAGTGTTCTCACCACAGACTATGTGATTTTGAAGCTGTAATGGATTCTCTGTTCCTTGTTTCTCTTTTGGTTTTGTATCTCTCTGTCGTAGCTGTAGAGGTCCTCCAGGCCTTCTTTCTTTTTGGAACTACTGTACAACAGTCCAGGGTGGTGGCTTTTTTTCTGATTTAAACCCCTCTTTAGGCAGCCCTGCGTGGTTAGCCTCGGGTTCAATAGATGAAGTTTCAGATGCTTATATTCATTTTGAGCACGCAGTGATGTTTTGGGGTTGTCTGTGCGTGCAAACCTTTTTGCATCCTATGTATTTTATGAATTAATATATAAATGCTGATTTACAAAAAATAAAATAAAATAAAATTTACTAACCAAATATAAATATATAAATTAGTATGAGTGATTTAAGGGTTAGAAAGAATATTTTAAATAATTTAAATTTAATTAATTGTTTATTAAGTGTTAAATTAGCATATTACTCATATATTGATTTCAAGATTATTTTTTCTTTCATTAATTAATTGAATTAAATCAAGTTAATTTAATTATGATTATTAATTGATAGTTAGTTATATTCTTATAAATTAAAAGTTAAAGGCCATATGAATATAGAATTTAACTATTTTATTAAAATTTTAATTAAAAATATATTTAAGATAAATTAATTTTAAATTAAAGTTAGTTATAAAGTTTATGAACACTAATATAAATATATAAATATTAGAGTGATTTGAGGGTTAGAAAGAATATTTTAAATAATTTAAATTTAATTAATTGTTTATTTAAGTGTTAAATTAACATATTATCATAGATTGATTTCAAGATTATTTTTCTTTTATTAATTAAGTTAAAATTATTAGTATATAAACTAATAGCATAAACTAAATTCTTATTAAAATACCTCAAACTATATTAACCACTCCTCAAAGAACCAAGGCCACAGGATACGGGAAAACAAGGGGAAATTTCTAAAAAAGAAAACAAGAACAAGCTATAGACGCTGGGGGGGTGGGGAGGAACGGGAAGAAAACGACTAGGAGGAGAGGACTAGGACCCAACAACTACTAATCTTTCAACCATCCTCTCTATTGAGATTGCTCGGCCTTTTTTCCATCTCAAGGGCTTCCCTAAATTTACAGTGATTGAATTGTGAAACTCTAGCAATAACACTAGCCTCCTCGATACAGACATGATGATTGGTTTTCTCCGCATGCTCGACCAAAGCGGAAGACTTGGTTCTTCTATGCTTAAGGTCAACTGCATGTTCACTAATCCTTTGATTAACGAAGCGACCAATCTCACCAATATAGGGGGTCCCACAGGAACAAGGAATAATATATACCCCTTTCATGTCCTTAGGGTCGATAGGATCCTTCATAGATTTGAGGGACTTACGAATGGTGTTAAGGGGTCTAAAAGTCGAGGGGACATTATGCTTCTTAAGAATCCTCGCAATGCTATCAGTGGTTCCCTGAACAAACGGAAGATGGACACCTGGAATTCGTTCTTCCGGTTCTCTTTTAATAAATAAAAGAAAAATAATCTTGAAATCAATCTATGATAATATGCTAATTTAACACTTAAATAAACAATTAATTAAATTTAAATTATTCAAAATATTCTTTCTAACCCTCAAATCACTCTATGTTAATATATTATATTTTAGTAATAACTTTTATAACTAACTTTAATTTAAAATTAATTTTTTTAATATATATTTTTTAATTAAAAGTTTATTAAATAGTAAAAACTTCTATATTCATATGGCCTTTACTTTTAATTAATAAGATATAACTAACTATATTAATAATCAATTAAATTAACTTTTTATTTATTCAATTAAATAAAAGAAAATTAATCTTGAAATCAATCTATGATATATGCTAATTTAACACTTAATAAACAATATTTAAATTGATTATTTAAAATATTCTTCTGAAACCTTAAATCACTCTAATATTTATATATTATATTTGTTTAGTAACTTATTACTAATTAATAATGAAAATTAATTTATTTTAAATTATTTATAATTAAAAGTTTATAAAATAGTTAAAACTTCTATATTTATATGTCCCTTTAACTTTTAATTTAATAAGAATATAACTAACTATCAATTTAATAATAAAATTGAATTAACTTATTTAATTAAATAAAGGTTATGCCCCTAGTCCAGTCCAACTAATTGTTTCCTGGTCAAATTTAGCCGTCAGTCAATATAGTCGTTACTTGGTCAAGAATTTAGTTGTTGGATGTTCTGCTCTGACCTCTGATTCTTCAACTTGTCCTGATGATGAACCACACTGGTTGGTTCGAAACGCATCGACAAATGAAATATCATGTGATTTACACCAAAAATCTCTCAAAAAAATAACAAAATCATCAAGAAAAGGTTTGAGTACATCATTCATTACTCTCATGAAAGTAGCAGGAGCATTAGTTAAGCCGAAAGGCATAACCAGCCACTCATACAATCCTGCTTTGTTTTGAAAGCAGTCTTCCATGCATCTTGCTCTGCAACTCTAACTTGATGATAGCCACTATGCAAGTCTAACTTGGAAAAAGAAACAACTTCTTTCAACTGATCTAATAGATCATCTATGCGAGGAAGGGGATAACGATTTTTGATCGTTATCTTATTTAGTGCTCGGTAATCAATGCACATTCTCCACGAGCCATCTTTCTTTTTCATCGAGAAAATTAGAGACCCACATGGGGATGTTATAGGTCTGATGAACCCCTTCTTGAGCAGCTCCTATACCTGCTTCTTGATTTCTGCATTCTCTAAAGCGAACAATCTATACATTCTGATGCTAGGCAATGGAGAATCTTGCTGCAAATTAATATCATGCGCTATTTCCTTTTTGGGTGGAAGACCTTTAGGTTCTTGAAACAATATATCATATTCTGAAACAACTTTTTCTAAATCAGCTTGCTGTTTAGCATCACAACCCTCAAATACATTGGTTTTATCAGGTTTCTTTTCCTTTACAACCATCAGTAAAAATTGTTTGCATGAATTTACAATTCATTTCATTTTCCCTGAGTTTATGAGAGTATAATTATTCTTGAGCTTATGAGCTCTTACAATATATTTGATTCCATCTTTAACGAGTAGATACTTGTTCTCAGCTCTATAGAAAATAGCTTTTCTATCATACAAGTAAGGATTCCTAAAACAATTCGACATATATCCAAAGGAACTATATCTAACTCAACCTCATCTACAAATGCTGACCCAAAAGAAAAATTAAGTTTACATTGTCTAGTCACTTGTAGCTTTGCTTTATCGCATAACCAACTTAATGGATATGGTTTCTTGTAAGCTGTGGTTAGTAATCCCAACTTCTTTACAATTTCTTCAGAAATTAAATTTACTTGTGAGCCACTATCAAACAAAGTATCAATCTTTTGATAATTAGAAATAACTCGAATATGAAAAATCTCATGTCTTTTTCTCTCATTTCCTTCATTATCAGTAGATTGTACAGAATTACTAGTAGATGCTTCAGAATTTTTACCTTTTATACCTGTGACTGTGATTGTTGCTTCATCTCTTGAGGCTGACCCCAAATCCTTTTGAATAACTGCAACAGTCTTCTTCTTCTTGCCCTCGAACTTCTTAGGTTTCAACTCCGGATGCATCCAACAGTGCTCATCATCATGCCCATCCTTCTTACAATGAGTGCATGAAAACTTGCTTTTTTGTACAATGTTTTTCTTCCTCTCTTTCCATTTCCATTTTCTTTTCTCCTTATTTTTGCTTGCAGTGGGTTTGAATGATCCCCCAACTTCTGGGTTCCCATTCTTACCTCTAGCTTCTAGATGCGTAGCCTGAACGGATACCTCATCTATACTAGTGGGATTAAACATGAGGATAGTGTGCCTCATGTAGTTGTGTATACCACCTATATACTTCAATAGAGTCTCAAGTGAGTCTAAAGAAATTCCTAGAATCAAAGCTCTTTTCCTAAATTCTTGGGTGTAACCTTGTACACTTTTCCCTTTTAGTTGTCAAAGAGTTTGGCAGCTCATCATGGCTTGCTGCATGTAGGCTAGTTGATAGAATTTCTTTTTAATTGTAGAAACAAATTCACTCCAGACAGAAAGAATCTTACCATGTTTCTTCATGTCAGCTTGTGTCCTGCGTTCCCACCATACCAAGGCAGTGCTTCCAAGGCGTAGGCTGGCTAGTTGAATCTTACTCTTGTCTGAGTCAATGCTCTATACTCTGCAATAAACATCAATTTGTTGGATCCAATTATCCAGCTTCTCTACATTCAACTCTCCCTCATATATTGGTAAATCAAATTTAACAACTAATTTAATCAAAGATGTCTTGTTTTTATTTTCAAGGCTATTAGGAGGTGTGAGAAATTTTTCTTCTTTCCCTTTGCCTTTAGGGTGGTCATGGGGAGAGATACTTCTACTCCTTTGTCTTGTTTGGAGCTTGATGAATCTTCATCTCTATGTTTCTTAAAGTCCCTATACATTTCCTCCACCATGGATCTCAGGGTCATAAAACTATCCATGAACTGGGGGTCTGATTCCAAGGGATTTTCTTTTGACCTTTTCCCCTTAGAATAGACTCTTCCAATTTCCGGGTTAGTTTCAGCCAATTCTCCTTCTCCTAATTTAAGCTTTGATCTAGTTAGGATTCAACAACAAAATCCAGCACAAGCTTGTCTAACCTCAGTAACCTAGAGCTGTGATACCACTTGATTTGGAATTTATCTAGGACAAAGAATTAAAGGTATTATAGACTCATGTGCATGGATGTGCCTATGTTACTTATGCAACGAATCAATAATATTGCTAGAATACATAGACACTGAGGCAATCAAAGAAAACATAACAGTAAAACATGTAAACAAAACATGTTTAAAAAGGAGTTCACCCAATGCTCCTAGGCTACGTCTCTGGTCTAGCCTTTCAGTGGTGGCCTCTTTATTATGTTTTCAAGCAGAGTTTTTTTTTTTTTACAATAGTGAGCTCGATTCAAGACTCACTAAACAGAATGAAGTCAGTAGGAATGGAGTGCATAGACTCTCCTTACTGAAACCCGACCTCTGAGGGTCATAGTAGTATGATAGGCCTATGCCAAGGAGTTTGCTTGAAGCTCTCAATCCTTCAATGGAGTACATAAACTCTCTAACTCTCTCTGGCTCTGTTTGGCTCGATGCTGCCTTCAAGTCAGCTCGACTTCTACTCTCTGTTCTCTGCTATTAACTTCCTGCATCTAGCTAACTCTTATCTATCTCTCGGTGTTGTTTTTCTGCTTTTATCAGGTCATGACTTTAAAGCTAGTCTGCTCTTTGACTGTTCGTTTCTGCTTCCCAAACTTCTAGTTTCCTTACCTCTGTCCATTCAAATTCCTCTGCTCTGCGTCATCATCACTGGGTAATGCCTCGCAGGGAGGTGGCCACCTATTTCCCAATGAACTAGGTGTCAGATTTCTTGAATCTTTTTTGAATGGCTGTTAATTCCGTTTGCTTCAAGATCGCCTGCGAATCATGAATCGTCTGCCAACTCATCATCCACGTCGGACTTCAAATCCCTTGTCATCTTGCTTTTTGACCTGTCAAATCCGGTCAGTCATTGGGATGCATCTCCACCATTGATCTGGGCCCACCAGATCCTACGGTTGTCCTTCATAACAGGCGGACAAGTCGCACGGTGTTTACCCGTCCAATGTGGGCGGTTTTCTCTCTCATCCACCAGATGGGTGTCGCTTGATGTGTGGCATTGGGTGGGACTAAGTGAAAACTTCTTACCGCCTCAAAGCCTTCCGATAACCTGCCAATTTGGGGAATCCCACGCTACGGAATCGAAATAGTTACTTTTCCATTTTTCATAGCGATTTCGGGTCTGGGCACTTCGGGGCTTTCCTTCACTGAGGGGATGCCTTGCGATACGCGATTAGCGCTAATCGCATATCAGAAACCACCCCTGTTTCTTGATTTGGCCTCAGGTTTTTCCAGTTTGTGCCAACACGTGTTACCATGGGCCAACGGTCTATGCGCTCGACCGAGGGTCCTCGTTGCTCTGCTCTAGCCACAACTGCAACTGTTACGAGGATTCCTTCTGATAGCTTTGAATTTTCTAGCAATTGTTTTTTTGTTGCATAATTTGAAATAGTCATGAAAACTTAGAGTTTTTAGGATCCAATTCGGATCAATATCACACTTACCTCTGCAGGCTATCGTAGTCAAGGCATTGCTTTACTACCCACTACTGGGACTCCTACTCCAAACAGTCTGAGGTCTAGTTGGGATTGCTTACCGTGGAGATCCTCTGACATGTTGGTGGGTCCTCAAAGTCTATTTTGAATCTCTACACATTCTTCATGACATATGTCACGATTAATCCTCCGACATCTCTGTCTCATTGATGTGATTTTGAATTGTTGGAGGATATCCTTAATGACTTGTCACGTAACACATATGATGGTGAAGGTGGAGCAACTTTTATTAGTCACAGAGTTGCCTTCATGGGATTCTGTGAAAGGAATGAAATCCATAAGGATCACATTGCTTGCTCCTTGTTCTCTTTCACGTTCCGAGGGCACACACTACAATGTTGTGTTACATTGCCCGCAGCTTCCATCCACTCTTATGATCAAATGATCAGAGAGTTGGCCCATGCTTTCTATCATTACGATTATAAAGCACTCAATAAAAAATTTATGGAATTATGGAAAGCAATTGATGAATCCCTTTTGCAATTTTAGAAGCGCTTCCATAATTTTTCTTTTCAAATCCCGTAAGATGAAATTGATAGGAAATTTATTCATGAAAGATTTCAATATCTTCTTCACATATCTACAAGCCCACATTTGTTAGAATCATTTGAACCCCTCCCAACATACCTCGACGTTAGAGATGCCAAACCCAAGATGGACAAGGTTGCTATCACAAGTGACCTTCCATCCACTTCTCATCAAAGAAATCTAGCTCCATAGTGCGAGGTGGGAGAAGTTACGAACCCATCTGTTGAATTGTTACATCCTCCCACCCCACCTGCTCTAGATATCTACTTAGATTTGGCTTGCAAGCCGATTGGTTTTCACGTGAACTTGTTCTTCAAACCTTTGTCTTCTCATTCTGTTGATCCTCTTGATTGTACTGTGCTGTGTTCTCCCGTTCTGGACTCCACATTTTTTGTACATGAGGATCAAGTTGTCGACGAAGTTGGCGTTGAGAATCCAACCTGCATTTCCATTTACGATGAGTATGTGTGGGAATCTGAAGAAGAACCTCAGGTGAAGGATGAACTCCTTCTGTCCGCACCTCATCCACTATTTCTTGACATCTTTTGTGATTCTTCCATTTCTGATTTGTCTTGTGAAAATCCATCCTCGATGTTTTTACTTTCGATCATTCACATAATAAACTAGATGTTAGTTTATCATTGCATTGCAGAGAGGACACATGTTTCTTTCCACATCCTCCCAATCTATCATATTTTCTTTCTGAAAAATTAGAGGGTGAACATTATTGTTTCTCATCAACCCTTCTATATGATTCGTCAGATGATGAGGATGCCAACGAACATCTCGAATTTTCTGATCGTGGCTGTCATGATCTCTTTACTCCATTCGATCACGATGTTGATTCATTCACTGTTGATCTTTGTAAGCCACCGATATTTGATGATGTACCCGCTGATGAAGTAGAAACCCATCAATATGTCGAGGTACTTCAGCCCAACCTGATGGTTATGTCAGGTCCTTGTTGTCCTAAAGTCAGTTTTTCTTCTGATCATAAATCTGTAGAAACACCCTAGGCTTCTCATCACTCTCTTGTTTTCATTAAAGATCAATATCATCCACATATTTCCCATCCTCCACCTGAATCACATGACCTTATCACCCATGCATTGGAGGAATCATACAAAATGAGCACTCTTGCTAAGATAAAGTTGTCTTCCTTTTTCATGGTTTCTCATTTGTCACGATCAAAAGAGTGTATATGCTCATTGTCTGTGCATAGTGTGTTGCAAAACCATGGTACTTCCACAAAATGTTTGTCTTGCACTTTTACTCTTTTCTTTTCTGTGGACACATTTAAACTTTGAGCGTGTTGGTCTTTAATGTCTTATTTTCTTATGTGTTGGTTTACTTGAATATCTTTTTGGTCAACTATGCCTTCACCAACATGGGTCAACCAATGCCTCGGTGGCTGCATTGGAAATATCAATTTACGTGAGTAGGCCCATGCACTGTTTAGCGTAGGAGTAGAAGTAGTGTTTGTTTCTTGTTTGCTTTGCCTGCATGTTTTACTTTGCTTTCATTTGCATCTATCATTTGCTTGTCTGTTTGTTTGCTTATTATGCACCCGTAGGTTTAACTTCACATGAAACCCTGTTTGGCTCTTGAGACAAGTAAGGTGAAGTACAATAGGACTTGTACATCTATCAACAATTGGTTATTTGTTGTCCTCTCTCTTTATGAATATATTTTTGTCTTCAGTCGATGATACCCTAATGGAAAATATGTTCTATTCAGAGTGAGCCCTAGTAAAACACAACACTTGCACTTTTAACTAGTATTGCCTACTTTAATCTATTTTTCTATATTTGGTTAACCCTTGTCAGCTCAGTTAAGTAGAGTAAGGTGAGGGGGAAAACATGAACAATTATGTAAGAGTTATATATAACATACTTCTCTGAAGGGACAACCTCTTCTGCTCTCAATAAGTCAGGATCCCTCTTCCACCTCATGAAAATAAATAAGTGCCTATGCATAGTTCTTTGAAAATTAAAAAAAGATGAAAAATAAAGAAATAAAATAAAGGAGAAAGAAGAAAGGCTTCCTCTGCAGAGAGGTGATGCAAATAACTCCGTCAGGGTACTAACTAGACTCGCTGGAAATGGAACAATGCTTGTGTTCCTACGTGACTCCACCGTGGTACTGTCCAGGCCTACTGGCAGCAGAGAAAAACCAGAGATGAAACTAAAAATATGAAAATCATATTACTTGTGCATCAATATACCCCTCTTCCCCAATTGAAACAACTCAGTTGACTTGGCTTGGTATGTGTGTTGACCGATCTAGAGAATGGCAGGGATTATACCTTTAACTCAAGCTAGTGAGGAAGCCATGACGATCAAATAATCGAACAATACTTCCAGAGGAGTTAGACTTGATTTACATGAAACAAGGTCCATATAGAGAGGTCATGTTCTACCAGTGTGTCACCAATGTTGTAGCGGCTACAACCACCCTCCAAAATTTTTCCTGCACTTTGTTTTGGAGCCTCCCTCCGCAAAATCTTAGCAGCATGTCTTGCACTGCTCAAGTACTTGTGTTTCATTCAATTTTATCTTTCACTTTGCAACTTATCTTCGCTAATTTGGTTTTGTTGAGCAACCATAGGTTGACCTCGTGACTTGGTTCATATTCTGTTCTTGTGCTATCTTGGAAAACTGTGTAATCCTAGAGGGAAACCAACCTTGCTCTTAGGAATTACACAAAGTAGCCCGACAGTCAACCCTTCCCTTCAGAAATGCGTAGAGAAGTTCGAAAGAAAACCTTGCTAAAAGAAATTGCATAGAACATCCTGACACTAGGCTTTGGATTAAGAATTGCATAGACCCAATTGTCAGCTTGTCTTCAGCTGTGAAATTGTGCAAGGCAAAAGAGGCAACCAGAGCCACTTAGCCCAGGAATTGCGCAAAAGCATTCCTCATGTTGCCGTTTGATGCATGTGCCGACAACTTGCCCAGTTCCCTCCATAAATGCGTAATCTTCCCATGCATGCATGACAATCTTCCCCAAAAAATAAAAAAGCAAAAGGAAAAAAGCATCCCTAAAAGATAGGGATCTATTTTTAGCACTAGGATTTACACACAAGTTGATTTTAAAACTTCCTGCCAAGTGTCACATTTTCCTAAATTTGTGGCATGGATATCATAAACCCTAAATTCACCAAATCTATTTAATGGACGCCCCAAAGTTCACTCTACACATTCGATCTTGGAGCTCTGGCATTCCCAAGGAATCTAGGAACCTTCGGCATAGTCGACACAACTTTTCCGGGTAAGTTTTCCTTTTCAAGTCTTTTACTACTTTTTTTGTCACTTTTATTTCCTTGGCTTGTGTGAGTGTTGTTTCTCATGTTTTAGCGAATGAACGGTGGAGTTTTAGTTTTAAACAAAGTCTTTCGGTAGAAATCACATGAGAGAATTTTTTGGCTGACACGTTTCGAGCCAACAAGTGTGGTTCATCATAAGGACCAAATGAAGAGGCAGACCATGGCAAATGCTTAAATAGAGAGAAATGTAGAGACATCATTTCAAGTAACAACTATATTTGAACAATAATGTTTAAATTATAATATTAATTTATTAATATATTAAAAACAAATATTATTAAGTAATGGCTATATTAAACGACTAGTTTTTGAAAAAAATATTTTTTAGTTTGTTTTAACTTGTAGAAGTGTTATTTCAAGTTTTTCATTGTCTTTGTTAAGTGTCGCATGCGTAACAATGTTTTTGCACTAAATTTCATCGTTGTGGCAACCCTCTCCACCAACTTCATTGTTTGCCCATTTGACTGATTCCTACATTGGTTTTAATTGCATGCATGATCATTCACTCCTGTTTTCACCATCCTTCGCTTACGCTTTTGGATATAATCATTTTCAAGTTTCCCTTGGGAAAATCTAGGCTGTCTTGGCTCAGATCTTTCTTTCCTCGACATGCTCTGTGCATTCCTAAACTCGAGGCTCTACCTTGGATCTAGGAATTTCATAGAGGCTGCCTGTCACTGGCCTCCAGCTGTGCTCTGCACAGTTCTGGGAGATAGTGCACAATATTTCCCACTTGGATTGCACAATGTGCAGTCCCATCCATCAGTCAAGCCAGACTGAACTGCACATTGTGTAGTTCTAGTCCACAGTCAACCCAGCTGGATTGCGTTCTGTGCAGTTCCAGTCAACAATAGGTCTCACTGGAAGCTGAGACTGCACAATGCGTAGTTCCAACTGACAGTCTCCCAGCCTTGAGAGTCACTACTGTGAAATCTTGCTCAACAACCACCCATTTTGTTGCATGATTTATCATTTAAGTGCTTTGTGTTTTTAAGCTAACATTTGCTTGTCATGAGTGTCTGCTCTGTCTCGACGTACATGAGTTGTTGATCAGTCTCTCAGCAGTATAGGCATCATGGTTTCCAAAATAGATGGATCAAAGGAAAATGTAAAGAGCAGCAATGGAGACATGGTTGAATAGGTTCCAATCAACTTGCACATCTATGCAGACACACAACTGTTCAAAGAGAAGGACATGAAGATCACATGGCAAGAAATAAAGGACATATTTGCAGGTAGTTTCAAGGAAGATCTGGAAGATCGATAAGTCTATGTTAACATTCACAAATCAGGATTGTACAAGGTTGCATGTAGGTACCCCGCCTTTGTGTGCGTAGATATCATTCATTGGGTTGTCTCACATACTCATCTCGAGATGATGACATTGAGAAATACCAGTGGAACACAAATTGCCACCTTCAGGTCAGAAAACTAACATCAGACGTATCACTCGCCATAACCAGTGAACTACATGGATGCACTATTCTTCACTCTCGACAATAATGTAAACACTATAGATATCATGAAGCATTGGTTAAAAGAGCCATCGAAGTTCAAGATGACACCCAACCAGGTTTACAAGACGAAGTCACTTAGGAAGGCTCACCAACTCTTGGTCATATTCACATGTCGCTTGTATGGCCAAGAGAGCACGAAGACCTTCCGGCAAAGTTGGTTTTTTATATTAGATCAGTTGGAAAATGAAGGAAGGCCTTTAAACTGGTTGGAAATGTTGGCTCTTCAGCTAAAATTGCATTTGTCAAATGCCCAGAATCTGCCTAAGGATGGACAAGCAAGATTCTATATTTATGCGTATTTTCTTGATGCAATCTGTGCTCAACAACAGTTCCCTGGCATGGGTTGTACATGGAGACCATCAAAGGAAGCTGTGAATGTTTATTGCAAGTTTCTCTCCAAATGCAGCTACCAAGGAGTCATGACTAGGCTGTCTGAACACTTCATCGCCCCGTTGTATAGGATGATATTTGAACAGGACCCACCTTGCATGTCCCAAGAAGTGATGCATGCATTTCTCAACATTGCAGATTGGTATGCCTCACTTGGTGGCACATTCATCTGGATGTTTGGCGTAAAGAAGCCTCCACATGAGCTACCAAGGTTCACCACAGACAATTTGGTTATGCAAGAGGTTTCATACCACATCTCCACAGGGTTACCAACAACACTACACAGGAGGAAGAAGGCACCTTGGCCTACTCTTCCCTTGTTGATTGGGTTGTACGAGGTCCGTAGCTTGAAATATGTAGATGTCGAGATTGAGGACTTGCATAAGTTCGGATTCGGCACCAAGAATTTCAATACATATGATCCTCACTACATACAAGAGCCACTGTGTGAAGGTGTACTTCCCATGGGCCCACAGGGCATGTCATTGGCTAGAGGAAGATCCTTAGAGGTATTTATATAAATCCTCTAGGATCAATGAATTGGTCAACATGGTTGTAGAATGGAAAGCGACACTATAGGCAGGAGCACCACAGGAAGCAACAAAAACAAAAAAAACAATAGTGAGAAACAAAGTGACGCAAGACAAAGGAAAGTGGAATATTGTCGAGAGTGCAGAGGCTGAACAAAGCTACAAGTTCAAAGAAGATCCACTTGTTGAAAGAGTAGCTTTGGAGATAAATGGAAAGAGACAAAAACATGATAGGAGAGTAGCACAAAGAAAGAGGGAGAAGCAAAGATTGGAAGAAACATAGAGGAAGTTGCAGGAGACGGAGAAGAAGTTGAAAGCAGAATAAGAGCTCAGGAGGAGAGAGAATGAAGAAAGGTAGAAACAGGACCAGGAGGAAGGACAAGGCATACTGATAGAGAAAAATGTGCAGATAAAGGTTGAGACAGTAGAGCATCCAATAGATGATGAAGAGGGTGAGTAGGTCCAGGTTCGGGAACTTGCTCAGCAGGATGAGCAGTTGGTTGAGGCAACATACATGGAGATAGAAAAGGAGTTAGAGGACCAAGACATCGATATGATGTCGAGGGCATCTGAGGTTGTACCACAGTCTCTGCCACCTCTAGAACCACAACAAGTCTCGAGCGAGCAAGGAGAAGTTTATCACCTTGATGATGATCTGGAGACGGATGTGTACAATCTGGAATTTGACGAGACACAATAGAGGATTGTATAGGCATGAAGAAAGCAACTCCCGGATGATCATACATCACCTGTGCACACAGAAGAAAGAGTGATTTTACCAGATGTTAGAAGACATCCAGTTGCCATGGCCGAGGCTTCTAAGGCTTATGCAGAAGCTGTGAGTTAGAAAGTCAAGTTCTTTGTGCTCACAAAAAGATAGAAAATATATATCAATGCCTTAGAAATCAGCCTCTTCGAGGGGGGAACCTCCTTTACATTACACAAATGAACAATTCTTAGATGATACAAATGAAAAAACCTCCTTTCTATATATAGGATTCAAAGTGGTCATAATATAATCAAAGCCGACATAACAATAATAATATAAGGGCACAACAATAACAATAGTGGGCTTCTACGGGGCACAATAATAACAATATGGGGACAATAGGGGCACAAGAATAAAAATAAGGGCTACAATGACAATAGTAATGGGGGAATCACTAATATTATAGGGAACTAACATGCCCCTCTCCTTCAAAAAAGTGTTGTCCTCAATGCTTGAGTAGTTTTGGATGCTTCTGTATAAAATTCTCATCCTCCCATGTGGAATCTTCAGCAGGGAAGTTCTTCCACTTGACGAGATACTCTGAAATTGATTTATTTCGTAGCTACTGAGTTCTTGTTTTTGTGACTGCTATAGGTTCCAATGTGATTTTTCCTTCCTCGTCTAGTTCTGGAAATATTGTTTGAACTGGGATCTTGTCACAAATAACCTTCTTTAAGCATGAAACATGGAAAACTGGGTGCATACGGGAAGCTGCAGGAAGCGCCAATTTGTATGCCATAATACCAATCTTTTGCCACACCTTGTACAGACCATAATACTTGGTGATAATTTATTATCCTTCTTAGCTTGCTAGAGGGACATTTTTTTACATGGTTGTAGTCGTAGAAATACCGAGCCACCTACATCAAAACTTCTTTCGCTGCAATGTTGATCTGCCTATTGTTTCATTCTATTTTTTGCCAAAGTCAGGTTACCCTTTAAGAGTTGGAAAACTTATTGTTGATTCTTGATGTGATATTCCACTACTTGAACCTTAGAATTTTATCTTACATATGATGTGATGGAAGGTGGGTGATATCCATAAAGTGCCATAAATGGGGTCATTTTTGCTGCAGTATGGAAGGAAATGTTATACCACCATTCAGCCAGAGGCAACCATTTGACCCATTGTGTATGTTTATCAGATACAAAGAAACAAAGATATCCTTCCAAACATTTGTTTACTATCTCAGTTTTCCCATCAGATTGAGGATGATAAGATGAGCTATTAGCTAACTGAGTACCAAGACAAGAAAATAATTTTGTGCAAAAATTTCCAGTGAAAATGGGATCTCAGTCGCTTACAATAATCTTTGGATTTCCATGTAGCTTTTGAATTGTTTCCATAAATGCAGTAGATACTGTACTGGCTTTAAATGGATGAGATAATGCACAAAAGTGTGCATACTTGGTAAACCTTTCAACTACCACCATGATGACACTCTTTCCTTCGGACTTGGGTAAACCTGTGATAAAATCCATTGAAACCTCCTCCCAACGTTGACTTGGAATGGATAAAGGTTGTAATAGACTCAAGGTCTTAATTGTTTCAACTTCATTTTGTTGGAAAACCAAACATTCTACCACAAATTTTTGAATATCAGATTTAAGGCCATTCCAAAAAAATTCCTTCTTAGCCCTGTGGCAAGTTTTTAAAAATCCCGAGTGCCCTCCTAAGGGAGAGGCGTGCAATTCCATAAGAATATTTTGTTTGAGTTGGGAATTCTGACATAGGTATAAGCGATCTTTGTACCATAATGAATCATTTTTCCAGCTAAATGTATTATATGTATTGGGATCTTGTTGTAACTTTTGAATGAGTGCCCATACTTCTTCATGATTCTTCGATTCATCCCTTGCTTCATTTATCCAATTTGGTTGGATAATAGAAATGGCACAAAGCAATTCTTGTACATCCTCATCTTTTCTTGAGAGTGCATCTACCACAACATTTTGCTTCCCTTTTTTGTAGATGATTTCAAAGTCATAACCCAAAATCTTTGTGACCCATTTTTGCTACTCTTCTGAAGATAATATTTTTTCTAAAAAGTATTTAAGACTATCATGATCCGTTTTTACCTTGAAGTGTCTTTCCATTAGGTAGGGTCGCCATTTCTTAAGTGCATGTAGTATTGCCAACATTTCATTCTCATAAATAGCTTTGTGTAAATACTTTACTTTGATTTGACAACTTTCAAAAGCAATGGGTCTTTCTTCTTACATTAAAACAAAACTAATTCCATTTCCTGAGACATCACATTCCACAATAAATGTTTTTGTGAAGTCCGGCATAGCTAAGACTGATGCTTGGCACATTGCCTCTTTAAGATGTTCAAAGGTGCTGCTATTCTCCCATAATTCTTAACAAACTTGCGCTAATACCCTGTCAACCTGAGAAATCCTCGCAAATGCTTTACAGATGTGGGGGTTTTCCATTCCTTAATGGCTTTAATTTTGCTAGGGCCTACCTTAACACCTTCATGAGATACAATATGACACAGATATTCCATCTCTTGTACTCCAAAGAAACATTTGAAGATTTTTGCATACAATTGTTTCTCCTCCAATAGTTTGAGCACCCTGTCAACATGTTGAACATGATTCTTCCAAGACTTGCTATAGATTAGTATATCATCAAAAAATACTAACACAAATTTTCTAAGCAAGTGTTTGAAAATGGAATTCATCAAACCTTGAAATGTAGACGGTGCATTGGTAGGGCCAAAAGGCATGACCAAAAATTCATAATGACCCTCATGAGTTCTAAATGCTTTTTTTGGAATGTCTTCAATATTCATTCTGATTTGATGATATCCTGAACGAAGATCCGATCCAGGTCCGGGTGTGACGAAGGACCCTTCCAAGACCTTTTACTTTCGTGATGTGTTAAATTGCATTTTAAAAGAACATTAATGAATACATCTTCATGCGGAAAAGAAGAGAAACATAACAATCATCAACAACATAAAAAATCAAGACGTTGATAACGGAGTTCGTCCAGGAGGACTACGTCTCTAGGCCCCGGTGTCAAGATGGTGTAGGCTGCTGCATTAAGTGTTGTCAATAAATGTGATGTACACAAGAGATGATGTCATGATCATACAAGGAAAAATTCCCTCATGCAGGAGTGGCTCTAAGAAATGTTCCACTACAGGAACTCTCAGTCAAAAGACTCCTATCAGTATGATATAAAAACATGCATGATGAGCATCCCACTAACATGGCACACAAGGGATCTCAAAAATAAACATGAGATGACAAAAAGAGTATCCCATCCACATACAACAAAGGATCTCAACACATAACCTCATGAGTTATGATAGCAAGTACATCAAATAGAAGATTCCACATCAAATCAAGCAAGGAATCATGACAACATGTAATAAACAAGATCCTGCATCAACATTAATCAAGGATCTCTGCAGCATAATGCATAGATAAGAAGTACATGAACACATCATATACCTCACAACCAAGGGCCATCTGAAGGAGTGGATGTCGCACTGCTGAAGCTGCTTGGACCATCGATCTCACGACATCGATCGTATGAAAATGATTGCTCACACATGAATGTGGACATCTACACGGGCACTTAGAAAAGTGAATAGAAGAAATGAGAGAATGATAAATATGAGTGTACCATCAGATTTGTGGCATTGAGTAGTGCTGAATCGACTGTCCAAAATCTGAATTTTGAGAAGTTGAGAATTATGGGCTCAAGGAATCTTTTAGATTCCCCTGGGATTCCTCAAAGATTTTGCTCCATGGGTGGACTAGAAATCTGCAACTTAGATGGTGAATCTGATCTCGCCATTGCGATCCCTGTAGAAAACCATGAAAAAAAAGTATAAACTTGACTATATTCTGTCATGGAAAATTTTTACCTCCTTGGGAAAATTTCAAGGCTCATGGTTTCGCTTCTAGTTTTTGCTGAAATCATGGTTCCACGTGCATTATGAAAATGACCGAAAAATTCAGAACTTTGATGGAGAAAAGGACAACACTGTTGGGCTCATGGCGACTAGAGGTGTAAAAACCATATAAAATTTGTCAAATTCTGACAAAGTGAAAATTTTGCCCTCCCGCAAAATTCATGGTTCCTACATTAAAATATTAATTAATCCGCCTCGAAATATGTGCCCGCCTTCTGCCTCCTCGAAATCTATGCATGGTAAAAAATACTGAGTTTATATAAAAAATCCTGGGCGGATTTATCAATGTGAGCAGTTATGGCTCAATGGTAAAAGAGGCATATGGTTGAGGAGGGGGCGGGGGATCAAATCCCGCCCATCCATATATATTTTTATAAACCTGAAATGATATATTAATGGGGTCGTTCCGTATTGGGCGGCCCGCCCTTAAACCCCACACTAATATTTTGGCACCCTTACTTATTGTCGGCGATATATATATATATATATATATATATATATAATATATATATATATATATATATTATATATATATATATTATATATATATATAATATATATATATATTATGGCACATTTCAAAATCGACGAACGATGCACACTGTCGACATATTTAAATATCGGCGATTAGTGCTGATGAATGGTGAACTATCATCGCATGTCGACGCTTTATATGGTATCGGGGCGATAGGGTGTGGGCCGGGTCCATCGCCGGTGGCCTGCCCACCCCGATATACATGGCATATAAATATATGCGATGGAGGAGGGTTCGGCGGGGGTTATGGCCGCCAACTCGAAACCATATATATGCGGAATTTAAAAAGGGGTTTGGGTGATGGAGGGTTCGGCAGGGGTTATGGCTGCCGACCCCTAAACAAATATTTATATTGTTTCATTGTTGTGATTTGGCCGGTGGGAGGTTATGGCCCATCGGCCTTATAATAACTTTGGTTTATGAAATTTTGGGGTGGCAGGGGTGGTGGCCTGCCACCTCATAATGATTATTTATATATTTTGATTTTTATAAAGAGGGAGGTGTTTTTAAAATCTTCAGAAAATAAGGGTCATTGGGAAAATTAACGAGGCAACAATTTAGATTGATTTCGGGAGCTAGGTTCATGCCTCGGGGTCGGTCAAATTGTAGGACACTTAAACCTGGCCCACAAACCAACTTTGACCAAAACTTTGACTAGCCCGTTCTCCCTCATATGAGCTTGGTTTAATGAACCGTTCGCACCTCCGCGATCGGGACGACGAGATCTACGCTTGGGTCCTAGGTCAAAGTCATTCTGAACATTTTTATTTTCGAGCGTTCATACGCCCTCTTTGTCCTGTGTGTCTCTCTAGAGCCACCTGGATCAAGATCCAACTTGGTGAAGTAAATTGATCCATTTGATTGATCCAATAGTTCATCAATGACATGAATGAGAAATTTATCTTTAATAGTGAGCTTGTTGAGCTCCCTATAATCCAGACACATGGGTCATGATCCATCCTTCTTGTGCACCGATACTACTGGAGCATAGAAAGAACTTTGACTAGGTTGAATTATACCATCCTCTAGCATTTCTGCAACCATACATTCAATTTCACTCTTTTGGGCATAGGGATATCTGTAAGGCTTGATGTTTGGAGGAACACTTTTTGGAATCAAATGAATAGCATGATCACGATCACAAATAGGTGGGAGACCTTTGGGAGTCTCAAATACCTAGAAATGATTGTCCAAGATTTTTTGGAGATCTGGAGAAATAGATGATTTCGATGTGGGAATCTCTAATGAACATAATTGTGCAATTATGCCTCATTGTTCTTTCTTTAGAAGCTTTGTCATTCCATTAGAGCTGATTATCTTCCCTAGTTTCTTGTGATACCTCTTAATTCAACTTCCTTTCCTTCTGAAGAAAATTTCATGAAAAGTTCTTGAAAATTAAAAGTTATTGTACCCAAGGATTGTAGCCATTGTACTCCTAATACAACATCAGCACCACCCATTGGAATCAAAATCATTGGGCCATTTAATACATATTCTCCCATGGATAGCTTGATATTATGGCACTTTCTAGAGAAATTTGTGGTTCCTCCACTTGCAACCATCACTTGACACTCTGGTGCTGGATATAGGAAGCAATTCATTTCCTTGGCTATCTTACAATGAACAAAATTATGGGTACTACCCGAATCAATCAACACTATTACCTTTTTCTTTTTGATATGTCCTTCTATATTGATAGTTTGAGGAGTGGTAATTCCAGCCAATGCATTACAATATATGGTCATATTCATTTCTTCTTTATCTAGGGTTTGTTCCTAGTGTATATCCTCTTCTTTTGACATTTCTTGTTCCTTTTCTTCCTCCTCTTCACAATCTATGTAAAATAATTTCTTCCTAGCGCACTTATGACCTTTAGTGTATTTGCTATCACAACTGTAACAAATCCCTTTTTCTCTTTTTTCTTCCAATTTTTGGGGTGTAAACCTTGTAGGTTATGGAAGGCTAGGGGAAATCACACTTCCATCCTTATAGTTGTGAGTGGTAGGCTTCCTTGTTACCATAATTTTTCTTTCCATTTTTCTTGCCAACCTGAATTCCTTCTCCAATGAGTCAGGTTCCCAAAGGCGAATCTCATGTTGGATGTTATCCTTTAAAGTTCCTATGAACACATCAATCCTATGCTCCTCTGGAATATCTTTTACCCTCATATTCAATTTTTTGAATTCCTCAATGTGCTCCATCATTGAACCCTTTTGTTTGAGGTTCATCAATTGGCTAAAAAAAATGTTTCTTTTTGTATCCTCATAATGTGCCATCATTTCTTCAGTAAAAATTGCCCAAGTGACAATTTGTTTACGAGAGAAAAGCCATCGATACCATACAAACTGATTTGGTTCCAAATATAAAGTTTTAGTGTGTAACTTTTGTGTGTTTTGCACATTATGGAGATCAAAATATTGCTCCATCTGTAGTATCCATGTTATGGGATCCTTGCCATCAAACTTCCTCATATCAATCTTTGGAACATGGTGGGTCTTCAATCCAACATTAGAGTCTATGAAATCATGATTAACATTTCTTTTGTTCTCATCATGAGTTTCCTCTACTACCCTTTCACCATAGTAAGCATTTCTTGTAGCGACTTAGTCAAATCTATCTTCAAATCTTCCATGTCTCCTTTCAAGTTTTCTTCTATACCATCCATCTTAGCGTCCATGCCATTCATCTTAGCTTCCATGCCATCCATCTTAGCTTCCACGCCATTCATCTTAGCTTCCATTCCATTTATCTTAGCTTCCATGCATTTCTTTAAACCATCAATCTTAGCTTCTGTTACCTTTTGTGAGAGTGAAATCTGTTGCACCTGGTCTCGTAATTTTGATATATCATGTTGCATTTCTTCTTCTTCATGATTCATGCTAGAGCTTTCAGGTTGCTTAATATGTGTTTCCATTTTCTTTCTTTGAGGCATCAATTAATGATAATTATGCTTCACTATGCCCTTTGAACTTCAAACTAATTTTACAACCCAAACTTATACAAAATTTTAAAAAGACTACACATCTTTTCTCACTTTGTAGAAGCTCAATATTGAATTTGTTGTATCTCTATAATTTCAGATCTCCAAGGTCTAAAATATATTCCTGTGGTATCCCTCTAATTCCTCTTTCTAATGCCACCGGTCTAATCAAAATTGGATTCTCCAAGAAATAGTTATAACCAATCTCCCAAGATGACTTGATTATATAATTTTTCAGTGGAGAGAACTTGTACGACGTGCCACGTGTCACTGTTTCAACCTTTGTATCTAAAAAAGGTACACAAAAAACTGCAACCCGTCCTCTTTGTGTAACTTCTTACGAAATTTCAATCTGATGCTCAGAGATAAAGTTATGACGATTTTCCCAAGGTCACATGTTTGGAATGTAATTCAGGAGTCTTCAAAACCCTAATTTTCTTAGATCATATCTCCGAAAATATTATGAGACAAGATTTGAAATTCGGACCCGAGGTTCAAAATGATTTAGGCTCAAATGGGTTTTTGTTTTAGCTTCTGAAACTTCGTAGAGAAAACGTTATATTGAAAATTCCATGATGAGCTTTTTGGAGTAGCGAAACCCTAGAATCCAAAGCTCTGATACCAAATGTTATGAAACCAACTCACAAAAAGATAGAAAAGATAGATCAATGCCTTTGAAATCAGTCTCTTCGAGGGAGTGTTATAGACATTTTTGGGCACTTCAACCCCAATCATAAATGTCCATAAACTGAGGGCCCCTAAGTCCCTAAAAGTGTTGCTTCACTGCCTAAAGGAACAAGGTTAGCTAATTACATGATCTCCCAGAAGTTCTCCACTAAAAACTGCTCATAAATGGTCAAAACTGGACCATACTGAAAACCTAGTGCAGAGGGTGTGATGCACATCACCTTCCCAGTGTATAGGGTGCGATGCATAATGAATGGCTCCTCTGTAGGGTGCGATGGTCGGGAATGGACAAATGGCAGGGACAAAATGCGTGGTGGAAGATCATGGAATCTTCCAGAAGCTTCCCCTCTGACACTTGCCTCTTTGTTTTCAACCAAGGATGGGTAAGAGATCATCATTCTCCAAGTGGAAGCAGGAACTATCAGAGAGAGGACTCTAATCAAGACCCCAGAAGATGACTCACCTCCCTACAATCATCTATATATGGATCCCTCATCACAGAGATCCGAAGGATGGAATTTTGTATCTTGTAGAGAAGTGCCGTTGGTTTTCTGGTGTATATTCATAGTGTTGGGTGATCTAAGCTTTACTTGAGGTGAAGAAGGGCTTTCTAGCTGGAGGATGATGCTGGGTCAGAACTTATGGTTGTAATCCTCTTGCTACATTTCATCTTAATAAAGCTATCCAAGTTTTCCTCCATATACTTGTATGTTCACTTATATATGCATTTGTATGGTTAACACACATCTGGTCTTGTGTTATTTATGAATATAGATCTTTGTTCTTCGATAGTAGTATGTTGCTGTGATTCCGCAGGTGCTCTTTGAAGCTGGGCAGATGAAGAAGAAGTGGCAAAGCTCTATTAGGAAGGAGAGGAATCAAACAAGGAAATCAAGCGCAAGACTAAGGTTGGTCTCCTTTGTTCCACTCTTGTCTATTTTCATAAGGGAAAGCGAAAGTAGACTTTACTTGTTTGTTTCTAAGATAGCTACCAGTCTTAGTGGGAATAGCAGCATCCAAGTTGACACTATTCCCAGTAACAAAATGGTGACTCCAGTGGGTGTGCTACATACTGAATTCACTGTGTGACAGGTGCGATGGTCAGGGAAGGTTAAATTTACCTTCAGACTTTGGTTTTTCCTCACTGTTTTCAGTCCTATTCAAGAGTTTTGCTGTCTGTGGTCAGTGTATCTCTGTGAAAACCCCCTTCTCTTACATTATTCCGCCTCAATAGTGCAAAGAACTATAAGAGTTTTTATGTATTGTGCACCATTTTCAGTTCTCTTTTGCAAAAAATTAGCATAGTCAAACTGTTGTTTCTTGATCTCAAAGTGTCGTAGCTATCATTTTCAGTCATAGAAGACAATCCCATTGTTCTCGATAGTCGATTATACAGTTACTGTTGTATATGATTTGAATTAGTATTTTTTTTTAAGTGTCGAAAAGCAATTTTCATTTCAAAATCGCAAAGTGTCTCTCTTGCCTTCACTTCATTTTGAAAAGAAATTTGTTGAGTATTGTCGCTTTGAAAATAATTCAGATTTGCACTTAGATTTCTTATTATCATTCATACATTAAGAAGGCTTAAAACAAATACATGCATGTGCATTTTCATTTTGACTACTTGGTTTGATTTAGGACAGTGCATTTAGCGTGTGCTTTGTTCTCTTTGTTGAAAGATTCTTAATTTTCTTTCCTTAGTAGCTAGGATTTTCATTTCCAAAAGAAGATTAAACGTTTGTTTATCATCTTAGACTGCATTTTAGGAATTGTATACATATGACACGGTGAACCTGAAAGGAAAATTTTTAAGAAAGATCAACTTAAAATAAATTTAATGAATCTAACAACGCTTTGGAACCTAATGCACAACATCTATAGGTCTAGGCTAGAGACATATTTCGGTTTCGTAAAACTTGGTAACTATTGTTTTCATTGTTGGTTGGGTGATTCCTCCACTCTGAGACAGCAAGTTCCAGTACAGACTTGTACTCCCACATACCGTCGAGTATATTTTGGGAGACCACAATAGGCTGCATCCTTTATCCTTAGGAAGCTGTGTCTTTCGCCCTATCAATCGCAATGCACTGAACACAGCATTTGGGATGATTGATTGCCATACCATACAAAGTATTCTGCAGTTTTGTGATTGGTTTGGTAATCCTCTCTGCTTAGATCTGCAGAGAAGTCCATTTTTCTCCTTTTTAGACTCCTTAAAAGAAAAGGTATAAGCACTTGCCACTTCACGCTCAATAAAAATCGAAGGTGACTAGAGTCATCTTTTATTTTTTCTCGACTATTTAAAATTGAAAAAACAAGTTGTGTCAAAGTGTCTAAAATTAATTTAATTCGAAAAACATTTTTCCCTTTTATTTTGAGTTGATCAAGTAATCCGCAATCATGGAAAAAAGTCAATCAAAACCCCATCGTTCGTGGAGACTTACGAGTCAACCATCATTGACTCCGAGAGCGAAACCATTCCGGAGAAAGTGAACTCGTTTGACCGGGTCAAAGTCCCCTAGGTTGGTTGGAGCCAGCACTCCAAAATCCTCAGAGACTCTGGCTACTCCGAACATTTCTGGTATCGCTGCCTCTACAGAAGAAATTCTGCAACAACAAAAGGACATTACAACTGATCCTATTGTGACGGTAAACACTTCTATTCCTTCGACACCAGAAATATTTTACGAACCTGACGGTCTGCCTCTTCCTCCTAGATTGATTGCCATAGAAGAGATTGTGGAAGATCCTCCATCTAACACTCCAACACAACTTGAAGCTGGGATCACCCTGTATCCTTCTTCATCAGAAGATATTCACCTGCCATCGGAAGTTCCTGAAGAATCGCTAAGGAATATATTGGATAGGCTTAATATGTCTGAACAACCATCGACATCAAGGACTACGTTACCCGACACAGCGGCAGCAAAAGCTCCTTTTGCTACTCTAACAATGTTTGTCGGTGTGCCATCTGTCCCAATCAGCTCTCAATCACTCAATGGAGTCCATCCAGGGGCTATTTTGACAGTATGGATTGTTCCCATTTGTTCATCTCGAATTATATCTGGAATCTCTTATGTTGAGTCTCAACAGATTGATCCTTCACAAGGTCAATTTGGGCAAACTGGTCCCCAAAGGCAAATCATTCCTTTGAGTACTGGATTACCGTCATATGGAGGGTTGTATACCCTTTCATTGCCTTCCTCGGAAGGACAACCATGTGTGAGTTCACAACAAAATTTGGGTTATGCTAGAATCATGATTAGCGGTTGGGTGCTAATACTACCTCAACAACCAAGAGTTGTATGCTCAATGCAACAAAGTTTACCTGTGATAAAAATCCCCACTACGCCGACTATTGTGGTAGTATCACAAGTACAAGCGTTACCAGTTGTATGCCAACCTCAAATTTCGTAGGTTGTAAGGCAACAATCTCTTGTACCTACGACACAACCGAAATCACCAACTAGTTGAATGGCATAGGTTCAAATGGGGAACGCCAACCCCCATCTTGATCAAACAGTCAGTACTGGACAACAGCCCATGGTTTCACAACCATGGCTGGTGCAATACCAACAACCACAATTCCAGCAAGCTTACCAAGGATATGAGCAACAAGTCTTTGCAAGTAATGGGCAGCCATATCAACCATATCATAAT
>APFE030181956.1:176155-223558 GCA_000404065.3 Pinus taeda
TGAAAGCCCTCAACAAAACTGTTCATAGAACAATTATTGATGAGGGGGCATCCACATGTATCATGTCGATGAGTTGCAGGAAAAATCTAGGTCTCCATCCTTGTCGCGATTGTCGACGACATTAAAAGCATTTGATGGACGAACATACACCCCATATGGAATATTAAGTAACTTGCAAGTCAAACTGGGGGGCAAAATAGTTGAAATCAATGTTGAATTCATTGACGGAAACCTCGATTACAACGTCCTACTGGGAAGACCCTAGATATATGCCATGGTAGTAGTTGTGTCGACCTACCTTAGGAAAATTGCATTTCCTTCCCAAGGAGGAATTACAATAATCAACCAACAAACTTTTCTCCCCAACAGTTCGCAAGTTACGGGAAGCATTGTGATGATCCATGGAAGCCCTAGCATGCTTCACAATATCGGAGTAGGCCTACTAAAAGACCCCACATTAATAGGAACTTTTAGCCTACCGCCTCCAACCAATTTGGCGGAAGTGGCTAATGTAGGAACCTGCAATATGATATCTTCCATTCAAAATATGTCAAAAAACGATGTTAAAATGGATCACCTGCAAGTATTGCCTCTAACCCTACTGGAAATATTATAGCAATCAATGTTTTCAGCATAGGAGGCAAACCCGTATCAATGCTCATCAAGTGTTTGGATAGATAGGTCTAAGGAATATGGCACCCCTTAAGATCATTGGTCGCAAGTACACTCTATAGATGAAGGAATCATTCAATCGATGATGATTGCTGGGGCACCATGGGAAGATTACCACCGTCGTTCCCATCTTCTGAACTAGAAAGAAGATAATTCCAGCAACCTACACCATCCTTCAGTATTTGAGTTTCTGACAAATACTGTAAATAGGGTAGATTCCGAGATAAACCTATCCAATATCGAAGAGACTACTACTGTAAATATCTCAACCAAAATAGATGTTGTAGAGAATATTCATGTTGGAAAATCGTGTTCTTCTTCAGAACTGGAAATATATAGCGCTCTCTTTCGTGAGTTTAGAGATGTCTGTGCTTGGTCATATGATGAAATGCTAGGTATTAACTCGGGCATAGTTGAAAACGAAATTAAGATTATCTAGATGTCAAACTAGTACGAAAATGGCTACGGCATGTGCACCCCAAGAAAGCCGTTGCCATCAAGGCAGAAGTTGAAAAACTCCTCCATGCTAGTTTCATTTACCCCATTCCTCTAACCGATTGGGTATCCAATAATGTTTCCGTGATGAAAAAACAAGGAACGATTAGAGTGTGCGTCGATTACAGGGATGTAAATCAAGCTTGTCCGAAAGACAACTACCCTGCAGCCTTTATTGACCAGATAATTGATGAATGCGCCAGATGCAAAATATTTTCATTTATGGATGGATTTTCCAGGTATAATCAAATAAATATCCACCCACAGGACCAGTCAAAGATTGTGTTCATTTGTCCGTGGGGCACATTCGCATATCGCAAGCTACCCTTTGGTTTAAAGAACGCAGGGGCAACCTTTCAGAGATCAATGAACTATGCTTTCCATGACACCAAAAACATTGTTCAACCATATCTCGATGATCTTCCAACTCATTCGCGAAAGCGGACCAATCATCCGTGGCATTTAAGAGCAATATTTCTACATTGCCGACACTACAAGATACGACTCAATCCGCACAAATGCATGTTTTGTGTCAGTTCTGGTCGTTTACTTGGCTTCATGTTCTCAAGGGATGGGATTTGTCTCAACCCATGCAAGGTTTAGGCAATCATCAATTTGCCTCCACCTTCAAACTTGCTTCAGATTCATAAACTCCAAGGGAAAGCAAACTTCCTTACGAGGTTCATTCCAAATTACGCCGAACTAGCTAAAGGTTATACTCGTCTATTGAAAGAGAAGTACCCTTCATTTGGGATCAGGTTGTGCAAGCTACCTTTGATTATTTAAAGGAATCTCTAATACAAGCGTCATTAATGTATGCCCCTGATTATCAAAAAGACTTTAACCTGTATCTGGCTACAGCAGATATGACCATAGCAATGTTTTTAGTTCAAGAAGACAATGGAATTGAACATCCTATATATTATCTAAGATGAAACTTAAATGATACAGAAATGAAATACTCCTACGTTGAAAAGCTCGCCCTAGCAGTTGTTCAAGAGATACAGAGATTTCGACACTATGTCCTCTTCAGAAAAACTACCATTTTATCAGATTGTAACCCCATGACTTATATATTGTCACGATAGTTGCTGGGGGGAAAATATTCAAAATGGATAGCAATTCTACAAGAGTTTGATCTGGAATTCAAAAAATCCAAATCAAAGAAAGCCCTAGTATTCTCGGAGTTACTATGTGATCTCCCATCGTCGTCCAACGATGCAACATCCGAAGAAGCAATCGTGGATGAAAATTTGTTTCTGATATCTTCAAGTGATCTATGGTATGGAGATATAATCGTCTATCTCCAGACTGAAACATATAGGTCAAACACCTCACGCTTCGAACAACGACGGATTCGATACCAAGCGAAAGACTATGTGATCGTCGGTGATACCCTTTACCGTCGCGGTATCGACACAGTTCTGCAGAGGTGCCTCACCCATGAGGAGGCCAAGAAAGTCCTGAATGAGTGTCATTCAGGCACATGTGGGGGGCATCAATCTGGTTATGGTACGGTGCAAAAAAAATTGCGAGCAGGATACTTCTGGCCAACAATGTTCAAAGATAGTATAACAGCAGTTAGAAGTTGCCATGCTTGCCAAATTTTTGATAGCAAAACCAAAATACCACCCGCACCGCCGCAACCAGTAGTTTATGTTGGGCGATTCACCAAATGGGGCATATATTTCATGACATGTAACCTCACCTTGGCCGGGGGGCATGGGTATATCATAGTCGCGGTAGACTATTTTACCAAATGGGCCGAGGCGATGCCTACATTAAACAACAATGGCGAAACAGCTGCCCTTTTCTTTTTTAATCACGTAGACTCCAAATTTAGTGTTCCATAGGCCATAATCACAGATCATGGATCACATTTTCGCAATCACATGATGGTTGAGTTGGCTGCCAAATTAGGACTGTCCCACGACAGCTCTACTCCATACTATCCGCAAGCTAACAGACAAGATGAGGCAATCACAAGGTCCTGAAGTGCATGTTGCAAAGGATGATCGAAGTCCACAAATAGGATTGGCACCTGATCCTGTACTCGGCCTTGTGGGCATACCGGACATCAGTAAGGAATGCAACTGAGTTTACACCTTTTCAACTTGTGTACGGTCTGGAAGCAATCTTACCCATTCAATGTGAAATCTCGTCCCTCAAACTCGCAGTCGACCTTCTCCCTGGAACCTCAGAAGAAGAGGCTCATTTCTTGGAACTAATCCAATTGGATGAAACCCGCTGCAATGCAGCTTCAGCGAATGAAGCTCATAAGAAACGAGTCAAAGCGCAGTTCGACAAAAATGTCAAACCTTGCGTCTTCTCAGAAGGTAACCTGGTCTTACTATACGACCAGGAATCCGATAAGTTGGGAGCAGGGAAATTCAAATCATTATGGATGGGTCCCTATATTGTTCAGCATGTATTAGCAAAAGGAGCCTACGAGTTGATGGACTATGATGGGATTCCATTGGTGCAACCTCACAATGGGTTGTACCTCAAGCGTTAATATGCTTAATTCCGCATAGTAATCCTCATGCTTTTGTTACATTTTTGTTTTTTCCAAGAGCAATTATTTTAGTTAGGTAATCCACTTTTTGCATTTGGTGCAGATGTCGAACCTATTGGAATCATTCATTGGATATGCCGACAGAGCAAGACGTAGTTCGCGGAACCTGTCTTCTGTGGCATGGGCCATTTTCAATCCCTATAGTGAGTTAGTAAGTTTTAGAGGGGTATGTATTGGTCGGTCGAGGAACAATATCGCTGAATACAACGCATTGATATAACTCCTCTATGATGCCATCACACATGGCATATTCCAACTTATCGTCAGGCTAGACTCACAGCTCGTCATTCTCCAACTCACCAACATCTATTCTGTACGGAATCCAGCTATCTATCACATGTTCCTAAGAGTCACGATTTTGGAAAGACAGTTCGATATAATTCAATATCAACATATTTCCAGAAGTTTAAACACATTGACAGACTCATTGGAAAATTATGTGTTAGATAGACATTTGCAACATTTATAAAAAGAAGCATCACATCAATATATGCAGCAGGATCATGTAACTTAACCAAAATAAAGCTCCAAAAATAAAAAAAATATATACATAATTGTTTATAGTTTATACATAATGTTCTGTAACCAAGACAAAATCGGTCAAAAGGCCCAAAACTCAAAATTCTAGGGGGCACCCTAGTCTAATGATGCCGGTGATAACAAGTCACCGCCTGTGCAATCATGCGTAAAAGCATAGTCCATCGACTTGGCACTCCAGTAGTATGTCGCTGCAACCGCAAAGGTAGCTCGTCGGTCCTCACATCCGGGATACCAAGGGTAAGACCCTCGATCTGGTCCTATAGTGTTCAAAGAGTCTCGACCACGTCAAGGTCGTGAAGTATGGCCCTCCCCATAGCCTCTCCCGTTGGAGCGGCCACTGGGTCTCTGCGGCGTACTACCGGTCGAACTGGTCGAATATCTGCATGAGCACATGAGTTTTGATTAGTGTTGATTAAAGAAATCATAAGAACATTATAAAGAACAATGAACAGAGATATGGTTAGAAGATTTACCCATAGCGCCCCACTGCTCACGGCCGGTAGCACCAAATCCGGGTCACCCCGGAAACCCATGCCAGCATTTGGGAACTTGGCATAGACCATCTCCTGACGATCAAACCACTCAAAGAAAGTATCAGAAAAAGAAATATGAGGCTGGCCAGCATGCTGAGACATGAGTTCAACCCATCTCTGCATCCGTGGTTCAGTCGGTGGAGGTAGGCCAAGTGATATGTATTGCGGCTGCATCAATGGGATTCTCTCCAAAGCGAAAGCGGTCAAAATAGAACCATAGCTGAAGTTCTTGGATCTTCCGCTTTTCACCTTGGTCAGTTGTTCTTTCATCACAGAGATTACTGCATCACACCAGTTGAACACCTTCGGTTCAAGGAATTCCAAAGCATACTGCATGTAAGACCTATTAGCTATGTGAAGAGTAGAACTACCAGCCAGTCTAGCAAAAGTGAACAGAATGGTCCACAAGGGCCAGTCGGTGACATCTTGGCTATTGATCTTGTCATCCGTACTTGAATGAGATCCCTCTCTGCAGTGCCAGTGAATATACTCCCTCATGGACTCACTCCCACAGGCGGAGCCCGATAATGAGAGAGGGGCACCATGCCTTGATAAATCGGTCAGAAAATAGATGTCCATGATAGTCAAGGGGATCGGTTTGCCCCTAATCTGGACCACCTAGTTGATAGGATTCCAGGCATTGAGGAAATATTGCAACAAACTGATTTGTTGCCTCATGCTAGAGATACGGAAAAACTTCAACAAGTCACAGTTCCACAATGCAGCTACTATGCCCGGATCATGTAAATAAATAGCGTCCTCTCCTTCATGCTCATGTTCTCGCCATGTAACAACCATTTTGATTCAATGAATCTCTGAAAAACAAATAAGAGAAGAGTCAGGATCTTCATTTGGTAAAAAATAGGAAAAAATCTATGAGAAAACTGTGCAAAAAGTTTCCTCCTTGCGCCCATCGCACCCCAGTAAGTGTACTGGGAGCAATGCATACTAACTAGTAAGTGAGAAGACTAGTATGCATCACACCTTTCAATTAAGGAAGGGTGAGATGGTTCCAGGGCGAGTTTTTCAAACCCCAGAGGCTCAGCAGAGCAAGGAAACAGGCTCAGAATTCAAAAAGAAAAGAATGCAATTGAAGAGCACAAGTTTAGCTCCTACCTAGTCCAAACGGCATCGAGAATCATCCACAAATTCTCTCGGAATTAGCTGGTGAAAATAAGGGGGGGGGGACACCTCCAGAGCTCCAACAAACCAAGTTCAAATGAAATGGTAAAATGAGAGGTAAAAGTCACTTTTAATTTACCATGCACGTAATTCAAGTAAAATATTAGTGTTCTTAACTCATTTATCAAGCATATGTTATCATTTCTAATCGGTTTTATGAAGCAAATGAATAGGTAGTACAATCTTTGAAAGAACAAAATGCTAATGGTGAATCAAGGACTCAATGACCATTATCACGAGCAGTTTTAGCACATAGTTCAAGCTCGTTAAAAAATAAACATAAGTCATGAGCAAATGTTGCCCCCTGAGTTTAAGCTCATTAAAAAATGAACCAGTAAATAACCATTGTGAATGCCTTATCGCCAGCTTTTGAGCCTTGGTCGTGTTCCCATCATCACCTCCACTCTGTTTTTAGCCGATCATTCACCCCCATATGATTGTTTACCCCTTCGAGGAACATCTGCGAAGAGTGATTCTATCAGCCATCCTTGTGACACTGCCATGATTAGAAAATTCCAAACCTTACCTGGAATCAGCTGCTACCCAAAATCATCACTCATTCCTCAAAAATGGGTCTCCTTTAAGCTCTTTTCAACTAACTCGTAAAATATGAAAAGATTGCCAAGCGATTGGCCTCCTCTAGATTTTAATATTTTTTGATTTGAGGGATTCTTACACAAAAAGATCGAGCGCTTGTCTTGTTCGACTCATTAAAACTATCGAAATCTCATCCCTTTCGTATTATTTTATGATTTTTCGGACTTAAGGGATTCAAGATGAAAAAGAATCTTTGGAGACTCCTTTCTGTCCCTTTAAGACTCTCTAACATTGAAAAGGACAGAGTTGTCTTTGTCATTAAACTCGTTAAAACTGAATAGTGACAAACTCGTCCAAATGGACGAGAACGAGTTTAACTATCGCTAAGCTCGCTAAAATATAGCGACAGGTTCGAATGAAGGGAAGATTATAGAACAAGCATATCTTATCCTCCTCAAGCTTGAAAAAAATAAATAGGTATTGGTCAGCAATGACTGGGGAAAATTGGGAAGAAAACTTGAAAAAGCTTTATTGGTAGCATGTCGCTCTTGAACAAGACACTTTCCTTCCACATCCAAGACGGGTTGGGTTGTTCCGTTCACTGGTCATCACCATTGGTCCATCACACCATCCATATTTGGGGTTAACGCTACCAATCCATCATCAGTGTCGCCGATATGTTCAAGATAATTCATTCAGACAATTCGCCTATGTCTCATCCACAGGAATACATTCATGCTCCATTCCTTCATGACTGCCACCCTAAACGCTGTATCATCAGAGTGTTTTCACCTCCAAAATCATTTGCTTTGTTCCGTGTCACTGATGTGGGATTCATTAAGGCCCTCTTGCGACGGGTCGCTTCTTGTCGACATTAGCTCATTATCCAAGAAGTTGACTTAGGAACAACCATTTCAGTACTTTGAAGCTTGCATGCCTCAATGGCAACTTTCTCACTTTCGGCGACAGGTTTACATTAATGGCCTTCGACCGAGAGATTTTGCGTGGTGTTCGATGCCAAGTCCTTTTTCACACCAGGTGAATTGTACTGTAGTACCTTGAGGGTCATTGTCATTATTGGTGACTCCTCTCGTTCCTGTTAACAGCTTACATCATTGGCTAGTAATCAGGCGATGTCTTTCCATGTTCAACTCCAGAACATTTTTCACATGGATTGACTTGTACTCTGAGTGAAGATTGAATGAGTTTTGAAGACCCCGGATCTAGTTTCATCCATCTAGGCTGCGATATATTCAGGAACATAAAGACATCAAATGTACATCATTTCCGAAAATATGATCATCCAAATCAAAGGATGATGAGTCCAAATCATCAGTCTGCCACACAGATGATTGTCTGTCCTATGTACATGAAAATGAATTTGTAAAGCTGAGCATGGGAATGCCTACCTCAGCTATATCATGAAAAAAATGTTGTTTGTTTCTAAGATAGCTACCAGTCTTAGTGGGAATAGCAGCATCCGATTGGACACTGTTCCTGGTAACAATGATGCAACTAGAAAAGCTTGGATTTATTGTATTAAGAACAAACCTGATGTATTTGATACTTTCAAGAAATGGAAAGCTTTGGTTGAGATTGAGACAGGAAAGAAATTGAAGTGTCTCAGATCAGACAATGGAGGTGAATATTGCAGCAAAGAGGTTGATAGGTACTATTTATATCATGGAATTCATAGAGAGAAGACAATTCCAAGAAAACCACAAGAAAACGTTGTGTCAGACAGGATGAACAGAACAATCATTGAGCGTGCAAGGTGCATGAGATTGCATGCAAGATTGCCTTTACAGTTTTGGGCAGATGCTGTAGATACTGTTGTTTATCTAATAAACAGAGGGCTTTCAAGTTCCTTGGATGGTAGTGTTCTAGAAGAAGCATGGACAGGTAAAAAGGTAAACTACTCTTTTCTAAAGCCTTTTGGTTGTGAGGCCTTTGTCCATATTGATAAAGAAAATGAAACAAAGCTTGAGGCAAAGTCAAAGAAATGTACCTTTATTGGATATGGTGTTAATTATTTTGGTTATCACTTATATGATTACAAAAATCACAAAATCATTAGGAGCAAAGATGTAATATTCAATGAAAATGTCTTGTAAAAGAACCAGTTGCAGGAAAAGAAACAGGAAAAAGAAAACAAGGAATATGTAGTTCTTGATGAAATCACTGAAAAAGTAAAGGTGCCTGAAAATAATAATAATCAACAACCACAACAACAACAACCACCAGAATAGAAACAGGCACCTCAAACACCTGAAAGTGGTGTTAGAAGATCTACCAGGATAAGTAGACCCCTGAATGATACTCTCCTTCATTATATTATTTATTGTTGACTGATTCTTATGAACTCGAATGTTATGAAGAAGCAATGCAGGTTGAAAGCACGAAGAAGTGGGAGGTAGCCATGGAAGAAGAGATGGAGTCCTTAATGCATAACCAAACTTGGGACTTAGTCAGGTTGCCTACAGGAAAAACTACATTGAAGAATAAATGGGTTTACAGGCTAAAGGAAGAAGATGGAGGAAAACAGAGGTACAAAGCTAGACTTGTGGTAAAGGGGTTTGCACGGAAGAAAGGTATTGATTTTGATGAAATATTTTCTCTTGTTGTTAAAATGACTTGAACCAAAACTATTTTAAGTCTAGTAGCAGCTGAAGTTTTGCATCTTGAGCAGTTAGATGTAAATAGAGCGTTTCCCCATGGGGATTTGGAGGAAGAGATATATATGCAGAAGCCACAAGGATATGAGGTAAAAGGGAAGGAGAAACTAGTGTGCAGGTTGAAGAAGAGCTAGTATGGCTTAAAATAGCCTCCAAGGCAGTGGTATCCAAAATTTCACAAGTTTATGTTTGAACAAGGTTATAATAGATGTCACTCTGATCATTGTGTTTATCTGAAAAAGCAAAATGATGGCAACTATATTATATTGTTATTGTATGTACATGACATGCTTGTTGCAGGGTCTAACATGCAGGAAAGAAATGTGCTCAAAAGAAAATTGGCAAATTCATTTGCAATGAAGGATTTGGGAGCTGCAAAACAAATCCTCGGTATGAAAATAACTAGAGACAGGAAAAATTGTAAATTAACATTGTCTCGGAATGAGTACATACAAAATGTGTCGAAAAGATTTAATATGCACAATGCAAAACCAGTTAGTACACCCTTTTCTAGCCATTTCAAACTTAGTTAGGAAATGTGTCCAAAGACCCAAGAAGACATGTATTATATGTCTAAAGTTCCATATGCATCAGTAGTTGAAAGCTTAATGTATGCAATGGTCTACACAAGGCCTAATATTGCACATGTAGTGGGATTTGTAAGCAGGTACATGAACAATCCAGTAAAGGAACATTGGATGGTAGTGAAATGGATTCTCAGATATTTGAAAGGTACCACAAATCAAGCATTACACTTTGGTGGTTCAAATATTTCTCTGCAAGGATATGTTGATGCAGATATGGCAGGTGACAGAGATAATAGGAGGAGAACTACAGGATATGTATTTATTGTTGGTGGAACAACTGTCAGTTGGGTTTCAAAAATTGAAAGTGTTGTTGCACTTTTAACAATAGAAGCAAATTATATTTCTTTTACAAAGGCTAGTAAAGAAATGATTTTGTTACAAAGGTTTATGGGTGAACTAGGTAAGGAGCATGATATGGGCATGTTATACAGTAATAGCCAAAGTGCCATTCATCTTACAAAGAACTCAGCATTTCATTCCAGGACTAAACACATACAACTCAAGTACCATTTCATACGATCAGTGTTGGAATATGGAGAGTTGAAGCTAGAAAAGATACACACTAGCCAGAATCCTGCAGATATGCTAACAAAAGTTGTAACTAGGGAGAAACTGAGAATATGCTCAGTTTCAATTTCTCTTCAAGGCTGACGATGAATATGATAGACAACTAGGTCCAAAGAGGAGTCATTGTCCAGCAAATGAAGTAGCGATGGAGTTGCTACAATCATTCTCCAAGTGGGATATTGTTGTGTGTGGAGCATGATTGTTCAGAGGTCTTTGTTTCAGCCAGATGTATACCCTAGGAAGTTTGTACACCCCTCCATGCGAGGGGGTGCGAGGGGGACTTGTCACCCCCACGAGGGTCCGAGGGGGTCAATCCGCCCCAGCTGGGGGGTCCGGGGGCTAGCAGTCCCCTGGCGGGGGTTCGGGGCAGTGCCCCCAAAGCTAAAAAAACAGATGTAAAATTGCCTTGTAAAAATATAGTAATTTCTAGTCAATCTAGGTCATTCATTAGGTGGATGATCTAACGGTAGAGCTTATGTTTAGTTGAGGTTTTTCTACCCTAGAAGGCAACCCCTCTCTTTGTATGAGGGCATTGTATTTGAGGTTGTGTAATAGATGTGTATTCTGTGAGCAAGAAATAGAGACGTGAGACTGTGAGAGAAAACATAGGATATTACAACGGATCTACTCTAGGTTGTGTTTCTTCATTTTGTTGGATAATAGAAAGGAAGGACTGGCTGTTTGGGGTGGATGTAGTCCAAGCTGGGTGAACCACATATATCTATGTCTCTCTTGTTTTATGTGTTTTCTATGTTTATATTTTTGCAATATTTTATGTGTTCCATTGCTCCGTAATATATAATTTTCTAACAAGCAATGTAGTCTATGCTTGGAAAGAGGAAAGTGACACTTGAAATAAGGGAACAAACGAGACTCTTTCACTCATTGAATTGAAAATGAAGCAAAAAAAGCATCCTAGTCACTTCTGGTGAAAGAAGAGAGCCTGAGGATCAAGACACACTGGCACTAGAAATGAGAAATTCTGATTTTTTTCTTAACTCAAAGACAGTGTGACTGCCTAACTGACAACTAGCGCCAATAGACATGACCAGGACGACTGACTAGTACTACAACTCGTGTTGATGGTCTGATCGACGCAACTGCCTAACTGACAAGTAGCACTGATTGAGGGATTCAAAAAAAACATAAAAATTACTTCACACAGGGCCAAACTTACCATATCATAAGGTGGGATAAGCTAAGCAAGCACACAAACCAAGCTAAATGAAGCTCTCTTGTCAGGCAGAAAATGGTCTAAAAAGCTTATGGGGTCAAAACCACAAGAGCAGAACACACTGGTTAAGATTGGGGTCAAGCCCTAATCTTCACTTACAGGCATCAATGGGTCTGCCTAACTGATAACAAGCACTAGAGGCTGGTCAGCGCAACTGTTTTTTAGCAATTCACGCTGGTCGGTGTGACTGTTAGCGAATTAAGTGCACTGGCCCACGTAACTAAGGAAAAGAAAAAAAAACCCTATTTCTGCTACTATGAATTTTAGATTTAGGCAAGTAAGCAGGAGAAAAGAAACCGAACCAAAGGGAAAATGTGAAACTAGAAAGGTTCTCACAAAATCATGAAATCCAAAACAAACAAAATAATGGGATCCCCAGTGGAGTAGCTAATTTGTGGTGAAGTAAAATTATAAGTGCGAACACGAATGAACTCATCTAGCTTGATAATGGGTCTACCGACAACAGTTACATTCTATGGAATATTTCCTTAGGTTAGAATCAATCAAAAGGGCCTACCTCTTGGTTGCTTATCCTGCTTGATGAAGTCCTTGCTTGCTCGCTCCAGCAATCTCTCACTTCCTTCTTCAAGTTTCTAAAACAAGCAAAAAACAACAACACACAAACATAATAATAGAAAAATTACAATTCAACCTACTTAATGAGTCAAGAAACATTAAGACATGGATATGTACTATTACAAAACATATAGGAAATCAACTGATAGTTGCATATATTAATATCGCAGAGAGATTACAACCATTTTTCTTGACGCTTCAGTATTCCTATGACAAGACCGGGTTCCCACACACTTCTGCTAGCACTTCATGATGGCTTCAAACAACAATAGTTTAAAGGCTCTTCCCTTTAGGCTTCACTCCAAACCAAACACACTTCTCCCTCACACAACTAGATGGCTACAACTAGTAATACCTTGCTTGTCTAATCAGAATAGTATACTCACACTCAACCAAAACTCTAACTAGCTTGTGCTTGGGAAGGAGGGAGGTTTATATAGGAAATGTGTATGGGAGATGGATCCCCTTCTTATGGGAGAAGGACTTATCCCTTGAGGTAGTTCCATCATTATAGGGGAAAGAATCCCAAACTGGCATCCTCGACCCCATATGGCCAAACCATTTACCAGACTTCCATTACAAAGCTTCTAGAGCTAGAAGCTTCGAATCCAAATTTAAAAAAAATTGCATAACATGATTGGCATGACTGGAACACAACTCAATTTGACCAATCGACGCAGGGAATAGTGATAATCTCTACACATCAGCACAGGGGAGACAAAGGTCATTAGCATCGGCCTTCTAAACTGGGAAAAACAGAAGTTTCAAGGGAAATGGTGCAAAAGGGAATTGATCTACTCATGAAGAGGGACATAATGGGAGTTTCTCCATGAAGGCAAATCATGTGGAGTTCACTGTAGAGGTCCTCCAGGATCAAGGAATGGGGCGTATAGGGGCAGAGACAAAATGTTGTTTAACATAGAGGTAATAGGGATAGTGGTGTATGCGATAGAAGAAGCAATTGGTAAATAAATAGGGTTACCCTAGATGGGAGAACAGTGGTTTGTGCCCTAAAAACCCCAACCTGGTGTTGTGCAGCAATTTCTTCAAGCATGTGAATAATTGGAGAAGATAAGCTCAATATTTGATAGGAGGGCATTAATGGAACCCTAAAAAGATGTTGAATTCCTTGTCCAGATATATTTCATATGCAAAGGAAGGTATGTTGCCATTCATTACTAGCACCTCTGGTTGTTAGGTTAATTTCATCATCTCAGGTTATCATGCCTTTCTTTCTTGCAAAATCCCTAGATCATGTGGCTTGATTAGTGCAAAAATCAAAGTAGTCATTCGAAATCATGTCCCACCATTGCCTCATTAAAATTTTAGCAGTTAGTACATTGCAAAGGGAAGGGAGAAGTTGGGATGACCTAGTTGGAAGGCCATTACATGTTGAAGTTGCTACCCCACGAGAGGAGGTCGTGGAAGCTGCTACCTTGCCAAAGGATTCCCTAGCAACTGCAACTCCACCCCATGACATCCCAGCTGCAAATTTGCCCCATGACATTCTAGATGTATAAATTCCCATAGAACCTTTCCATGTGGCAGCCAAGCCACATAGTGTTCAAACGACAAGGGTTTCTAAGGATTCTGATGCTAAATCCCCATATAAACGAAACAAACATGATGATGATGTTGAAGTAGAAATATTGTGGAGTAAACCGACAGTGGTGCCAAAACCCAAGAAGAATAGGACAAAGTGAGGTTGTGTTGCTCCAGTTCTTGAAACCCTTCCCATTGTTACATAAGAAACAACAGAAGAGCAAGAGCATCCACAAGATGTATGGATGGAAGGAGTCATGCAGTAAGGATGCATGCAACAAGGATTCATGGAATAAGGATTAGACCACCTTGCTGACACAAAATAACAAGTTGAGAAGGTTCCAACTCTTGATTCTGACAGTGAGTACATAAAAGGAGTATTCGAATGGTACAGAATAGATGGCCTTAGCTCAATTTCAATTTTGTATGGGTATGATGAGGAGGACCAAGAAATGGCTCCCCAAGTAACTGCACCACCATAATTGACAAAGAAGCAAGTTGAAACAGTAAGTACCCCTTCAAATCTTCCTCTATATATTTCATTGTTAAGGAAGAATATGATTCTCCAGATGAAAAATAGACAACTATAAAACAAAATTAAAAACCTAACAGATGAGCTCAGATAAAAAGAAAGTTTTGAAAGATTAAATTTTTTGGACCTACTTGTAGAGTCCCTACCCATTGGTGTCATAGATATATCTTTTCTATGGGTACAAGAAAATATGCCCCTTGGAAAAAACCAGACTAATGGAAATGTTGTGCAAACAAAGGACCATAAACTAGAGATGAAATTGGCCAAAGGAAAAGCTATGCAAACAGAGGAACATGAACCAAAGATGAAAATGAAAAAAGAAATAGTTTTATAAATAGAGGATTAGGAGCTAGAGATGAAACTAACCATATACATTGTTGTTGAAACAAAGGATCGGTAACAAGAGATCCAACTAACCAAAGACACTATTTTCCAAATAGAGGATGAGGAACCAAAGGATAAATTGGCCCTGTGTATACCCTCTTACAAGGAAAAAATAATACCTTTCCATTTGCATGAAAACTTAATGCATGACCTTTGCAAGACTTGGGAAGAATATATAAAAAAAGTTGAAGGAAAACATAAAAATAAAGTGGTTGAGCTGCAAAGCAAGGTGTCCTAGATGGAGAATGATAAGAAAAAACTTGGATAGATAATGGATGGTTTGCTTAGTTGCAGGGCTCCTTCAACCAATTATAATGTGTACTTGGTAGAAAGGTTGTTGATGTTCAAAAGGAATTATATCAAGGAATTTAGACTTTTGTGATCCATAATCTTGTTTAGGAAATAATTTTGGCAAAATCACATAAAAAATTATTTGTTGACGCGTTTCGAACCAACCAGTGTGGTTCATCGTCAGGACCACACTGTTTGGTTCGAAACGCGTCGACAAATAATTTTTATGTGATTTTGCCGAAATTATTTTCTAAACAAGATTATGGATCACAGAAGTCTAAATTCCTTAATAATTTCCCTGCACGGAGAAGCCACTGCAAAGAGTCCTGACGATGAACCACACTGGTTGGTTCGATACGCATCGACAAATAATTTTTTATGTGATTTTGCCGAAATTATTTTCTAAACAGGAATTATATCATCAACAATAAGCCTTTCCAGGTTGAATACAAAAATGGTTTCATAGAAGCATACATGCATGTACGCATCTCAAAAAGGACATGCTCTATGAATTATACCAACATAATTTTTTGTTGTCTCTTGACAAAATATGGAATCCTTACCCTTATGTAGGGGATGTCCAATTGACAGCCTTTATATGGTATTTAAGAAATAAGGCCACTTGTGTGGAAGCTCTTAAAATTTTTAAACATAATTTTTAGAGAATTCTATGGGTTAGAGGAGAATATGAAATACCTGTAGAGGTGATAAAAGAACATCAATAGTTGGCCATTTTGTCAGAGGAAGTAGAGAATATCACCAAGAATAGGTAGAATACCATTACATATTATGCATCCCATATTCAAATATCGGATACTGTCGCACAAAAAGGATGTAAAGCAAGGTGGGATGCCTCGGGAAAATAAACTCGAAATAAAGATTCATTTAACTACCTAAACTTAAAGATATACTTAATAAGGGTTTCTCAATGGATTATTTCCATGGAACATTGTGGGAATAATTGGATCAGTGTTAGATTTCGCTATTCAAAGATTTGGCTTCCAACAAGTATATATATAAATTCCTATATCCTAAGAAAAAAAGAAGAGTTTGAATGTTGGAATGAAATTATGGAAACAATAGGGTATCTTCGTCCTAGTGAAGCAGGACATAGTGATTATTGTATCAACAATATTCATGAGAATCCCCCTTCATCTTCATATTCAAAGTGACCCATGTCTTCTTGCTTATATTCACTCCCTCACTATTGTTGACATACTCTCACTCATTGTTGCTGACACACTGGTTCATAATTGTTGACATCCATTTCCATTGGCGTGGAAACTCATAGTCGGAAAACACATAATATATGATGTTGTAACATATATTATTATCCAATAATATATCACCATTAGCATTGAGCAGTTATAAAGAACCGATAAAATTATGTTTTACATGTTTTGTTATAATTTTGTTGCATTTCCGCTATAAATGTTGTTACATTTTTGTTTCTTTTATTGCAATTTATATATCATAGTCATCATTAGACACCAATGTATGCAAGCATAATGCAAGTATGGAACAACCCCGTGAAAGCTATCTTCCATAACATCCAAAATAATCGAAATATTGGAAGAGTGAGTGTAAAGGCATGGAGTTATTTACTAACCGTAAATGACAATTCAAACAAATTTCTCAAATCGAAAAACATATCATCACCACCTTTCAAACATGCATGAACATATTTAAAAAAACGATAATGCATTAAATACATGTAGTCCACTATCAAATATTAAAATAAAATCGAAAAAAATGTATCACAACAAACCTGGAAAACCATGCATTGTTGGAGCGAAAGCGACCTCGCTTGTTGATTTATTCAAACTCAAATGCTTCATCTTCATCTGCAGTGATAATCAAGTCAATTTCCAATATTGCATTTTGTTTTCTTGTTTTTCTTCTCTTTTTTGGGCTCGGAAAACTCTTCTTCCTCTTCAAACATGACTCAAAAGCACCCAACCCACATGTGAATTAATAATCCATAATATGAAGATTATTGGCATCATCCAACATTCTTTTAACCAAAGCAATCAATTGTTCAGTCTTGGTCAAAGTAGTTGGAGGATTGTTTCGAATCAGGTCTATGTAGCCAAATAACATTAACATTATGACTAGCCATGGAAAATGTGTTCGCATCTTCACCAAGATCTGATATTGCCTCTATATTTATCTCAAGAGGGTCCTTGTGTGAATTAGTTGTGCTTTGATGATTTAGTAATTGGTTTTAAGCCATTGAATGAGAAGACAACCAACCCATATTTATGGCATGCTTGCAAATGTTTCCACAAATAGACCATGGGAAATCACAAGTGAAGAAATTTGTGTGATAACAAGTGACAAGATATTTATTATTAGGTTTAGATTGACTCCTCACCCGAAAAGCATGAGACATTTTCTCATGAGGGTTGCAATCACTATCTAGAATTCTTTTTGTTTTTTCCGTTGATCATTAAAATTGTTTCTCTTTCCTGTAATTATTAAAAAATCATTCCTTTTATATAATTTCCTTAAACAGATAATATGGTTGAACATTTGTTCACAGAACATATATCAACCAATCCATCCTACGAGCACATTTATTTCTTCTATCAGAAAGAAATATTTTATTTTGGTAACAATGATATGACTCCACAACATTGTTTGTCTCCTTATTTGCATGGGGAAAATCTTGAAAACCTTTTACCCACATCCCTAATTGTAGAAACGTTGGGTTAATGAAGATATTTCATCCATATGAAAACCAAAAGGAGAAATGTAAGAAAGAGTTTGTTAACTTACAAATCCTATCACCAACAACCCAATTCTTGTGGAAATAGTTTAGGAACTTCTCCTCATTAGAAAATTTGTTGAAGAAAACATTAATTGTATTGCCCATTTCAGTACTGGAACAATAATTCATAATTAAACCAAAATAACCAAACATCTCTTTTGTTAGTTCTGGAATACTATCCAATCTATTCACATTTTTTAGCCATGCTCGATGTACGTGTCAAACACACAAGATAACACTGCACCTTGTGATTCTCCTACCACATTCAATTCATTTCAAGCGTGTTATTTTTGTAATAAATACAAGTTGTACTGTAAAATAAGAAGATTGAAGTTACCTTAAAGCATTGTTTTCAGCCAATGCATCATCAAACATGAAGACATTAATTTTCCAACTATGATCAATTTGGTGACACCTATGCATGAGGTGCTCCAACCATAGTGAAATTTCATGCCATGTATTACATGATACCACCACCCATGCAACTGGCACCTCACTTTGTTTATGATCAAATACCACGAGTGTGTACAACTGATACTATGACATTCAAAAAACATATGAAGTCAACTTCATCTCATTAATCATTACTAATCAAATTATTGTATCATTTCAATCATTCTTAATACACTCACCCATATTTATTTGTGTTGAATGTTGAACCCATATCTATTAGGCTATTATTCAATAGCTTCACCATGGTCTCCAACATCCACTTTTCCTGAATTCCAACTATAAAAGAGATCTCTCCTTCATTGGGATTTTGATAAAAGAAAAGTCATCTTGGTGTTTTCTATACCAAAGGTTCACACTCATTTCGTCCTTCTTATTCAACTAATATTTTCATTTCATTAGACAATTATAAATGTTAACAACATATTTCCTACACAAAAAGAAATCACTATCTCGAGTTGTGGCATCCATGTCAACATATTTATTAACATGCATTTTGCAAACTGAGTCAATCAACAATTCCAAGAAGAAACAACTCTCTACATAAGAAACCATTTCTCTTGATAACTTCGGTTGATGCATGGACCTAGCATGACCCGAAGTGTCATGCTGGCCATGACAAGGTCATCCTCAACTATCTACATGCTCATACATGTTATATGTTATTATTGATATCTCAAGGAGTTGAACCATAACTTTTACAATGAAATGGCATTTGCAACCCCTTTTTTTCACAAATGAGGATCTCCGCTTCATTTTATTTTGTCATCTTCTATCCTCGGGGCCATATGAACAAGCATAGTTGCATTAAAATTTTTGAAAAGTCAATACATATGAATCCATGAAAAATTATCAAGCACTATTAATACCAACATCTAAATAATGCATCTCTAAAAATATTACACTTGATATTGCAAGCAGTAGGCCTTGAGCATGGGTGTTTATTTTGTACCCGTGTGAAAGAACATGGAGCATATGGGTTCATTTCATCTCCTTTAATAATGTCTCCAATTCTATTTGAAGGGACTTTTGCAATATGATCAATCTCCATGTGTTTTCCATGTACTTCAGACCAATCTAAATCCTTCCTAGAAAAGATGATATTTTCTTTAGGGCCTTGCACTATAAGGGAAATGATTGTTTCCCATTTGAATTTTTGTTCCATTTTGTGATCCAAGGAGATGCTGCAATGGTAACCCAAAATGTGTTGCAATAGTGACCCAATGAGTTGCCACAATGGTGACTTAGCAAGTGGCCATTATGGTGACTTAGTGAGTTGCCACAACTGCAAACTCGTGACTCGCTGCAAACTTGAACCATTGTGTTGCCACAATGGTAAACCAATGATTTTCCTCAACGGTCAACCAGTGAGTTTCCGCAACGAATAAACAACGAGTTGTCACAATAGTTAACCAGTGAGTTACCGCAATGGTTAACCAGCAAGTTTCCGCAAGGGTTAACAAGCGAGTTGTTGTAATGGTTGACTAGCAAATTTCCACAACGGTTAACCAATGAGTTACCACACCAATCAACCAACGAGTTGCTGCAATAGAAAACTAGCAAGGTTCCACAATGCTAAAACATTTTGTTGCTACAATAGTGAACCAATGGATTTTTTGTGATCAAGTTTGGTGCTTTCCTAACCCTTGACAAGCAACAACCAACTATGTGATCTCCTATTTATGCTAGGGAATTTGTCAAATAGTACAATATTGTCCACATAAATAAAGAAAAAAACCTAGAACAAGACTTCCTTTATATAATACTCTGCATGAATTATATAAAAATAAAGAAAGCAACCTAAAATGACACTTCCTTTATATAATACTCTGCATGAATTGTATAAAAGTTTGCTAACAATATAATAGTCTACTAATAAATTATATAACAATATAACCATAGAGATATATACTGAGATTTATTTGTGGAATCTAAATTAGTAATGTGGAGGATGAAGGGTTTTACAAATAATCAAAATTAGTAATGTGGAGGATGGAGAATTTTACAAATTGGGTTTTAGTAGTGTGGAGAATGAAGGGTTCATCCAACATAGGTTTCAGTAATGTGGAGGATGAAGGGTTTTACAAATTGTGTCTTAGTAATGTAGAGGATGAGGGGTTTTACAAATTGGGTTTTCACCAGCACCATCAAAAACAACAGAAAAAACAAACATTACGCTTCAAACCAGAGCTAAAATTTGCGTGGGTTTTGACATTTCCTATTTTGAACTTACAATATGAGTGACGTCAAACTTGACTACTCACGTTTAGGGTATAAAATAAACGTTTGTCAAATTTTTTGCATATTCTCCACACAATTTATACAAAATTCATGGTAAACATTGGAGCAATTTTTGCAATATGATCAATGAAAACATTATGCCCTGTCTCAATTTTTTCCATCTGAGATTGTAGGGATTTCAAAATGATGTGGAAGTGAATGGAATTCAGAATATAGAAGGCAGGAAAAGGATGCTCGCCATTAATTCATTTTAGCATGTGTGGCTGTCTGAGTTAGGCGAGTTGTCATGTCATAACTGGCAAGCTTGCAAACAGAACTCCTAAGAAAGTAATGCCAATGGTGACGCGGATAGAGAGGGAGACGAGGAAGTTTGGAAGTTTTCATTTGGAGACAGAGGGATAAAAAATACCCACATCACTAAGGGATTATGAGAAAAGCTTCGCTAGCAGCGAACAAGCACTAAACGCGAAAAGTGTTTCATCAACCAATGAATTATGTTGTATCCCTTAAAACTATTGACATATTTTGATGATGTATCAATGGCCAATGAGTTATGATGTATCCCTTAAAATATATAGAAACATTTTGATGATGTATCAATGGAGAAAATATTTTTTCTTAATAACGTATCAATGAAAACATAGGATCGTCTAATGCCATATATCCCTTAAAAATATAGAAGTCGTTTAATGATGTATTGACAAAGAAAATATTTTTTCTTAATAACATGTCAATGAAGGCATAAAATGACCCAATGCCATATATCCCTTAAAAACATAGAAATCTTAATAATGATGTATCGATGAAGAATATTTTTTCTTAATAACGTATTAGTGAAAGCATAAAATTGCTCAATGCCATATTATTTCCACGTGGTGTGTGAGTGAAGGCAGTGAATTTTTTTTGGAATTTGTTTTGATACAAATCAAAAGATGAACCCCTCACTAACATATCCGAGGAGACATAGAATCTTCAGACTGTGTTTCGCTGAGGTGTAACATCTAAAAATCAATTCCATTATAAACTTTAGGATAAAACATAAAAAAAAAAAAAAAAAAAAAAAAAAATTATAAATAAATATTGTGGCAGATAACTATTGACTCATAACCTATTAAACCATATATATACATTGTTATTAAGGGGTTTGTTTCCACAGAAATGTGCAACATTACGATACTTTGTATAACACTTAAATGCATTTAAAGGATAAATTTATTGGACAGGTGGGAAGATCTGACCAGGGATCCTCTTGGTTAACTAAGCACATGATTCTATGGTTCTCTCTATCGTATGGACCCTTGCCCATAGCTCCACGCGGCAGCAATCTATTCTATGGCATGTCAGATCCATCTAACCTTGCCATCTATTGTGATTGTCTATCATTGATCCTTCGTTGGCCATCAAACGGTGGAAATGAGCTAGGGTTTAACCTAACTAACTATGGGCGCTGAAACACTGAGCTCTCATTGTTGTCACTCCTCTGTGTCGCGCTGCTCTACGAGGGTTCTGGTTTTTGTGCTTTGTGTTAGTTGATGGCTGAGGAGGTTGATACCACCATCATAGGAATTATACCTCGTAGCTCTGCAACCCGAAGCTTTGATTTCTAGTGTTGGAAGTCGGGTAAGAGTTTAGGCATTGATTTTATGTCTATTCTAAAGCTTTCTTGCCACTGTTCAGGGGAGACTTTATAGTTCCGAACATGAAGGAAGACAGAATGCTTACGGGACTGTCAACAACGGGTATTTTCACATCATAAGGCAAATTCCCTTGTTGAAATTTTGAGCCCAATCACATTACAGGAGGGTTTAACATTCTAGTTTGTTCTTTAATTAAATGGTTATGATACTGAATGTTTTTTCTTGTCTTTGCAGGTTGGCCTCACTGCGGCAGTGCTCATAAATCAGGTAAGAACCCATCTCGATTTTGGTTTGAGGCTATGTGTAGAGTAGTAGACTTATTGCCTCTACCAGCAGTGACTAATTCGTAATCTTTTAATGCAAGTATGCCATTTTCTAGAAGCTTTATTGTTCGAGATCACAACCCTTGAGTTCGTAAAAAGTGATGGTATTTCCATGGATTTTCAAGTTGGAACTAAGCCCTTGGTCTCTATTCGCAATTAATTTATTGGAGGGTTTAAGATGAGGGTTTCAAAAGAGGGTTTCTATGATGGCGCAATAGGGTAGTTTTTTATTCAGCACTTGTAGTCTTGAACCGAAAAGTTCTAGGTTTTTCGACTAGCTACTGTTGTCGTCTTTTCTCCAGTTTTTGATATGTAATTTGCAGCAGTTTAAGGGGCCTTCGAGCATGCTTCTGATTATGCTGAGTAGAGACTGTAATGGTTGTTTTTGTTAGGCTTGTAAGGAGGCCAATAAGGCCATTAATTTGGCTGTCCGGTTGGCTTCATTACTGATTGGTCTATTATGTTTAAACAGTTATAAACTCCTATATTCTTTTTGGTCTTACTGTGTTAAGAAAGAGTTACCGCAATTCTTATTTGTGTTAATGTATTAATTTCTATATCAAATTTCTATAGGATTCATAGGTTTCGATATATAATATATTATATATATATTATATATATATATTATATATATATATTATATATATAATCTATATATGGATTACTTATGATGTCATCTATCAATGCCACCATACTATGATAATTAATGGCTATTTTCTTATGTTTTCGTTAATAGTTGCAAATTTTACATATTCTACAAATAAGTTGTGATATTGCAACAATAGATTAAATGCAAATGATTGCATTCAAGTAGGGGGTTCTACATTAGTATGCTACTCTTAATCGCATGGAAGACCTTTTCTTAATTTCATTCATGCGATAGATGGATACTTTGAATATAGGTGTAACTCTCTTGTCGTTATTGGTTAATGAATCACCCTCAGGTTATTCATGCAACAATTAACATCTACATTATGTACTACCTGTACTTAAATTGTTAAAAACTATTGTTCCATGATTGTTAACCTATAAAATAGATATGCATAACTATTGGACATTACATTTTACTTTTCTTCTATAAAACCATAGTTATAGTTCAGCATTAAATTCCATAAAATTTTGATATCTCAGTTATTTGAAAAACCTATAATATAATTGTATTTGAAAGGTCTCTCCTCCAAAACACGAGTCTAGAAATCATGTCCAGACTCTCCTCCGAGCACCTTCTATTCATTACGCTGGATCTAGTCGAGTCACAGTCAGTACTATGGGCCTGAGGACTTCTGTCCAGCCACTATCTTTATACCCTTTAGTCGACTATACTGAGGAAATTTCACACTAGTTTGTTCCACCCAGCTCGAGGACCATTTTCTGCTCTTCTTCCCTCTCTATATTACCCTTCTCAGGCAGAGGGTAACTGTTTCTTTTAAATAAACAAAACAGTTTTATTTTGTTAAAGTATTACTACCTATAATCTAGGTAATTACCATCTATATTATTCATCAAAATATAATAATATTTAAAATGTCTTTTAGTAAAACGTTCACTTAATGATCTCAGTAATCTTTTATGCAACTAGGGGTGTTACATCTCCCCTCGCATAACAGGAACATTGTCCCTGATGTTTTCTACCTTTTTAGGAAACAGTGTTGGATAAGCCTTTCACATGAATTCTTCCTCTTCCCAAGTGGCCTCTTCCGGGCCAAAGTGCTTCCATTACACCTTAACTTGGCTAATGGCTCACTTTCACAAGTTAGTTTATCGTTGATCGAGAATAAAAATAGGTTCTGCTAGGAAGTCTCCTTCCAATTCGACCTACACCAAAAACAAAAATTCAATTATTTATGAAAAGAAATATAACAAAAAGATATATCCAGCCTTATACCCATTAACCTCCTTACCTGAATATTTTCCCAATCAATATTGTGTTGGGGGTTATACACATATTTATTTAGTAAAGATAAGTGAAATACATTGTGGACCCAGATGTGCCTTGGTAGCGCAAGCTTATAGCCCACTAGTTCAATTCTTTCTAAGACTTGAAAAGGCCCGCAATATTGGGGTGCTAGTTTAGCACAACCTCGCCACTGCAAGGAACTTTTCCAGGGCTTCACCCTGAGGTAAACATGATCTCTGGGGTGAAATTCTCTATAAGTCCTCTTCTTATCTGCAGACACCTTTTGTCTATCCTAGGGTGCCCTCAAATTTTGTTGGACTTTCTTAATGACCTCCTCCATTTCTGCTAGCATGTCAGGACCCAGTGCTAGCTTATTCACTAGATTATTCAAATCTCTGGGTACTCTACATTTTCTTCCCTAAAAAACCTTGAAAGGGCTCATGCCTAATGATTTGTGATGTCCATTATTATATGAAAATTCCACTAGATGGAGGGAGTCCTCCCACTTGTGTGGTTGATGCATCACAAACAAACATAGCATGTCTTCTAACACCTGATTTACCATTCAGCCTACCAACCTGTTTAAGGATGGTAGGCAATACTAAACTAGATTTGAGTACTTAATCCTGCAAAGAGAGTCTTCTAGAAGGTGGATGTAAATTTCACGTCCCTATCTAAAATCACCACCTTGGGTATCCCATGTAATTGAAATATCTCCTTCATAAATATTTTTTCAATTTCCACGGTTTTAAATGTGGACTTCACAGGTATAAAGTGAGTTGTTTTACTCAATTTGTCTACCATTACCATAATTGAATCATGCTGTTTCCTTGTACAGGGTAGGTCGGTGATGAAATCTAAGGATATGGTCTCCCATTTCCATTTCGGAATGGGCAAAGGTTGTAACAATCTGGTGGGATGATGGTGTTCTGCTTTCACCAGTTGGCACTCCAATCATTTGGATAGATATTCTGCAATGTCACTTCTCAATCTGAGCCAAAAGTACCCTTTTTTGACGGCTGACAACATTTTCTGATACCCGGGGTGGCCTGCACAAGGTTTCTTATGAAACTCGTCTAATATCAATAATTTAATAAAGTTTTGGTTTGGAATATAAATTTTATCTTTAAAAGTAAGGAGATTATCGAGATTGATACCAAATTCTATTTTCCCTTTTTCAGCAAGGCTTCCTTTGTCTATTCCCAAAGGAAAGTATACTCCGGATCTCTGTTGGATGTTTCCTTTATGATGTGAATAATATTTGAGCTTACTTGGCTCATTTGGACTTCATAAATACAATGTAATTGTCTGCTTAGTGTGTCGGCCACATGGTTTTCCTTCCCTTTTAAATGCTTCATCTTAAAGTCAAATTCACTTAAGAAAGTTTTCCATCTAGCCTATCGGGCATTCAAGTTAGGTTGATTGAAGAAATTGGTAAGACTACTATGATATGTCAGTAGCAAAAATTTCTTCCGCAATAGGTATTGTCGCCACATTTTAAGTGCGTGCACTACTGTTATTAATTCAAGGTCATAAGCTTAATATTGTTGCTCATACTCCTTTAGCTTTCGAGATTCATAAGAAATCACCTTTCCTTCCTGTGTTATCACACCACCAACACATTTTTCCAAACTGCTAAAGACTTTCCTGGATTTGCTACTTTTAGTACTGGTGCGGTGGTGAGCAAATGCTTTAACTTTTCAAAGATTTGTTGACATTCAAGTGTCTAGTGAAAAGTGCGATCCTTTTTCTGTAACGAGGTCAATGGAAAAGTGATCTTTGAAAACCCCTCAATGAATCTACAGTAGTATCCATCTAATCCCAAGAATAATCTGATATCAATGACATTCTTTGGGTTGTCCATTCCATGATTGTTTTGATCTTTTCTGGATCTACTAGAATGCCTTCTGTTGATATAACGTGACCCAAATACTGAATTCGATCTTTGAAGAAGTCACACTTGCTAAATTTGGCATACAATTTATTTTCCCTTAATGTCTACAATACTATTTTTAGGTGTTCTTTATGCTCCTCCAAATCCTTAAAGTATATTAGAATAACATCTATAAAAATCAACACAAATTTATCGAGGTAAGGCTCGAAAATACCATGCATCAAACTCATAAAGGTGGCTAGGGAATTTGTTAGGCCAAACAAAAAAACCACAAAATCGTAGTGACCATAACGAGTACGGAAGGTTTTCTTGTAAATGTATTCATCTTTTATTCTTATCTGATGGTATCTGGATCTTAGATCAATTTTCAAGAACACTTTAGCCCCTTTCACTTGATCAAATAGATTGTCAATACATGGTAGAGGATGCTTATTCTTAATAGTTTGTTTGTTTAGTTGTTGGTAATTGATGCACAATTTGAGGGTTCCATCCTTTTTCCGTACAAATAATACGAGAGCTCCGTAAGGGGATACATTAGAACGAATGTATTTTTTATCTATAAGCTCCTGTGACTGAATTTTGAGTTTTGTTATTTCAGGTATGCTCATGTGATATGGAGCTCTAGATATGGGGCTACACCTAGAATTAAGTCAATGGTGAATTCAATATCTCTCCTTGGTGGTAAACCAGGAATGTTTTCTGAAAAAACATCCACGAAATCCTGAAGTACATGAATACTTTCCGGCAAAGTCATTTTATTTTTAGAGATTGAAAATCCCACCTATACAGCACATATTTGACACCCTTTTCTAATTAACCCTCCTAACTGACTAGCACTAATAGGATGTAGCTTGGTACTGGCTATTATCCCCTGCAGTTCTTTTATTTGACTTGATTCTGAAATAAAACTTTCAGTTCTATGTTTACAGTCTACTAGAGACCAACATTTTTCCAACCAGTTGATTCCAATTAAGATATCATAAGAACCCAAAGGAAGTATATTAATATCAACATAAATAGGTTGCCCATAAATGGTTATGGGATAGTGTTTTGTCTTAGCACTAACCCTTCTCTTTGTACCAATGGCTTGTTGAACCGGCCAAGGTTTTGAAAATTTTCTGCTCACTAAAACACACTTTTCAACCACTTTAGGAATGACATAGCTTAAGCTAGCACTTGGATCAACACAAACAGAGACAAGTTGCTTAGCAATAATACCTTCACATATGATCATTGTGAGCTGAAATTCCGCCTGATGATCATCCAAAGCGGCATTAATTCTAGGCATGTTCCTTGCCACTTCCCCAACTATATATTTTTCTTGCATATTTGATAATTGTTATGTTCTAGCTTATTGTGGACAATTTTTGTAATAATGGGGTTCTCCACATCCTCAACATTGTAGTGACGGTTTTGATTGCTGACCATTGACAGATTTTGTGACTCCCTCTGCTAGTTTGTTTTAAGAGTATGTAGTTCTGGGTTGATTTCTTATTGGAAACTTGTTGAATGTCTTTTGTTGTGCATTCCTATGGTTAGCAAATTGTGGGTGTCTATTGGGAATCAAACTTATACCTTTGTTGTTTAATCCCCCTTTTGGCCCTTCATTTTTTTGTTTTATTTGCTGATAAAAAATGCGGGCCTTCCACACAACATCGTCCATTGTCTTGGGGTAATCAAATTCCAATTTTTTCTTCATGAAGTTTGGTAAACTGCTGTTGAAACATTGAAATTTGAATTTTTCGACATCAATTTTCCTTATTGTCTTCATTTCCTCCCACCAGAGAGTCACCTTTCCTCTTAACTCATAAACTGCCAATTGTGCCTCCAGTTTCTTAGTGTACTCATAAATCTGAAAGCACTTGCCCATATTGATTAAGCAGGCCTCCAGAGCTTCTTCATATTCTCCCTCAAAGAGTGAGGGCTTAATTTTCTTAAATTATTCATCTAATTTTGGCTTTTGTTTTGATTTTTGTTGTGACTTTTGTTTCTTGGTTTTATGTTGGTGGGAGACATTATCTGAACGTCCCTCTTCATCCTCTCTATGTCTTCCAGCTGACTCAATGTTTTCTTCTCCATGTTGAGTGGTTGGAGTCTTTTCTGATCTTCTACACTGGGGTCTGGGTGGCATTGATTTTGTCTATTGGGCAAACTCCTTAGGGTTCTTTCTCGTTCTAAGCACATTCATTCATTGTCCGTCCTCAAACTAGTCATTTCCGCTCGCAACTACTGCATAGTTTCGAGTAACATGGCATTAGCTTGTCGATATTCCTCACCTAGCTATATCCAAATATCTCGATTGGCATTCACATAAGTTGTTTTGGGTGATTCCAGTGGTCTAAATTTCCTTTTCATGATGATCTTTCTTTTCTATTGATGCAGTGATATTTTTTGTTTTATATGTATTCACACGTAATTTTATTTAGTCTACAACAAAAAAAACACCAGCACGAGGTTCGAGTACATAACTATTCCCAAACAGTCTCTCTGTATGAACCTAAGCTCTGATATCATTTGTAACATCTAAACATCAATTCCATTATAAACTTTGGGAAAAATCATTAAAAAAAAAAATTGTGGCAGATAAATATTGGCTCATAACTTTTTAAACCATATATATACACTGTTATTAAGGGGTTCATATCCATGGCAATCTGCAACATCATGATACTTTGTACAACACTTAAATGTATTTAAAGGATTAATTTATTGGACAGGTGGGAAGATCCAACTCGGGATACTCCAGGATAACTAAGCACATGAATCTATGGTTCTCTCTGTCGTATGGGCCCTCGTCCGTAGCTCCATGAGGTAACAATCTATGTTGTGGTATGTCAACTCCATCTGACCTTGCCATCTGTCGTGACTATCCATCTTTTATCCTTTGTTGGCCATGGGATGGTGGAGATGAGCTAGGGTTTAACCTAACTAACTCTAGGCACCGAAACCCTAAGCTCTCATTGTTGTCGCTCCTTTGTATCGCGCTACTCTGTGAGGGTTCTAGTTTTTGTGTTTTGCTTGAGGTGATGGCCGAGGAGGTCGATACCACCATCATAGTGGGTATACCTCACATCTCTACAACCCGAAGCTTTGATTTCTGCTGTTAGAAGTCGATTAGGAGTTTAGGCATCGGTTTTATGCCTGTGCTAAATATTTCTCGTCGTTGTTTAGGGGAGATGTTTATAGTTCCAGACATGAAGGAAGACAAAATGCTTATAGGGCCATTAGCAACAGGTATTTTCACATCATAAGGAAAATTCCCTTGTTGAAAGTTTGAGCGTGATCACATTGCAGGAGGGTTTAACATTCTAGTTTGTTCTTTAATGAATGGTTATGATATTGAATGTTTTTTCCTGTCTTTGCGGGTTGGTGACTCACCAAAGAAGTGCTCTTAAATAAGGTAAGAACCCATCTCGATTTTGGGTTGAGGCTATGTGTACAATAGAAGATTTATTGCCTCTCTGAGCAATGTCTAATTCGTAATCTTTGAATGCAAGTATGTCATCTACCAGAAGGTTTACTGTTTGGGACTATAACCCTTGAGTTTGCAGAAACTAATGGCGTTTCCATGGCCTTTCAGGTTGGAACTAAGCCCTTGGTCTCCATTCACAATTAAGTTATTTGAGGATTTGAGATGAGGGTTTCAAAGGAGGGTTTCTTTGATGACGCAATAGGGTAGTTTTTTGTTAAGAACTTGTAGTTTTGAACCGAAAAGTTCTAGGTTGTTCAACCAGCTACGACTGTCATCTTTTCTCCAGTTTTTGATATGTAATTTGCAACGATCTAAGGGGCCTTTGGTCCTACTTCTGATTATGCTAAGTAGAGATTGTAATGGTTGTTTTCGTTATGTTTGTAAGGAGGTCGATAAGGCCGTTAATTCGACTGTCTAGTTGGCTTTATTATTGTCTAGTCTATTATGTTTAAATAGTTATAAACTCCTATATTCTTTTAGGCCTTACTATGTTAAAAAAGACTTACCACAATTCTTATTTGCATTACTGCATTAATTTCTACAACAAATTCCTACATGATTCACAGGTTTCGATATATATATATATGGATTACTTATGATGTCATCTATCAATGCCACCATACTATGATGATTAATGGATATTTTCTTATGTTTTCATTAATAGTTACAACTTTACATACTCCACATATAAGTTGTAATATTGCAACAATAGATTAAATGCAAATCACTACGTTCAAGTAGGGGGTTCTATATCAGTATGCTGCTCTTAATCACAGCAAGACTTTTTCTAAATTTCATCCATGCGATAGATGGATACTTAGAATATAGGTGTAACTGTCTTGTCGTTATTGGTTAACAAATCACCCTCTAGTTATTTTTGCAACAATTAACATCTAGATTATGTATTACCTATACTTTAATGTTAAAATCTATTGTTCCACGATTATTAACCTCTAAAATAGATATGCATAACTATTGGTCATTACATTTTATTTTTCTTCTTCAAAACCATAGTTATAGTTTAGCAATCAATTCCTTAAAATTTTGATATCTCAATTATTTGAAAAACCTATAATGTAATTGTATTTGAAAGGTCTCTCTTCCCCGAACACCTTGTATTCTTTATGTTGAATCTAATCTAGTCACAGTCAGTACTATGGGCCTTAGGACTTCTGTCCAACCACTATCTCTGTACTCTCTCATCGACTGTACTGAGCAAATTTCCAGTGGTTTGTTCCACTAGCTCTAGGACCATTTTTTGCTCTTCTTCCCTTTCTATATTACCCTTTTCACGCAAAAGGTAACTGTTTCTTTTAAATAAACAAAACAGTGTTATTTTTGTTAAAGTAATACTACTTGTAATCTAGGTAATTATCATCTATATTATTCATCAAATTATAATAATATTTAAAATGGCTTTTAATAAAACATTCACTTAATGATTTCAGTAATATTTTATGCAACTAAGGGTTTTACATGAGGAATGTCTATTTTGGGCCATGTATGAGAGGAGGAGAGAAATCATTTTTATGCTCTGTTTCAGCGAAAGACGAAATAGGGAAAATTTAAAATGAAAGGGTGGAAAAATAGAACCCTATGGATGGTATTTAGCGAGAAGAAGAGAATCTTCCACTCTCTTATCGGATCACACAACTGTGTTTGAGAGGGACATCTTGTTGAAAAATGAAGATCTTCTAATGATATGTTGCAGAGGAAAGCAGATTCTTGCACACCATGTTTTGGCGGAGAGTGAAAGTTCACTTGTCATGTATTGCTCAAGGAAGTTAATGTTTTATTGAAGGATTGAGAGATTTCGCATCAGGACAAAAATCCTTTTGCGATATGTTAATATTATTGAAAACCTTAAATCTCTTTTGAAAAGAGAAAATCAAGTAACCTAGTTCATTCCTTTCACGATTTATTTTGTTACCAAAAATTCAGTAGAAAAAAAGTACATAAAATACTTTCGGGATACAATTAAAAACAAGATAATAGGACAAATTGTCAAAAATAGTAATAGAAGTGAAAACCCTAGTACCATTGGTTATATTTGACCAGCATTTACCGCTTTTTTAACTAACATTTATTTATTTATGGATATTTTTAAATTTTACTAGTCATTAATGACATTTGATTAATTTTTTAAAACGTCAATTTTCTCTTGGGATAATAGTTTATATAAAGAATAAATAAGTAATATATATATTATATAATATATATATCTTCAATCAACCCAGTCTAATGCTTTGTTATGTTTTAGTTATTTTTATATTTATATATTATATATATTATAATATAATATATATATAAATATATATATATATATATATATATATATATATATATATATATATATCTCCTCACTCAACCGAGTTTTTGTTTTCTGTTAATATTATGTAAACATTTTTACTTCCTAATCAATCTAGTCAAACACAACATGCCCACTTGATGCAAAATATTTAAATTTTAATCTTTTCAACTAGTTTAGATTTTTTGTAAGACAATTTTGTTTTATGAATGATTCATTTATTTTGATTTGAACTAATATTAATGATTTTTATTTAATGTATGTAGGTTGTTAGTGGCTATGAAGCTACCAAGAGAAGAGGGATTTGAAGAAAAACACTATAAAGTGTACTTGTGAGTTAATTTGAATTTGTTATTTTCAAAGTCACATTTATTCATAAAATTTTAATGGTTCGTTATTAAAACTGAAATTATACTTTTAAAATTATTAGTAAATAATATAATAATATAAAAATGATTAATCAATAATGAGGATTTGTAATATCCCTATTACATTTAACCATGCGTAAAAGTAATTTCAAGTTATGAATTAGTTATTGAACTAATTCTTGTTAGTTGTAAAAACTGAAATCAAGAAACGGTGGATTAGCGCTGAGACCCCAACTAACTATTACGAGATGCCTGGTTACTTATTCGGGGGTGGTCTTCATCATGGACGGCCAAACCTGAATTTTCTCAGACTTCTTTGCAGAATGCCAATTTGCATGATCATTTCAGAATTTGAAGGTGAAGAAGCAGCAGCATGGTATTTCACCCAAGATTGTTCCTCAGCGAATCTTGAACAATGGTTCTCAAGATTTTGCGTTTTCCCTGAATGCTTAGCGGAGAATTTATGTTCTCTGCCCTGCAATTGCTTGGTAGAGGTTGATCGATTTCTAATGGCAGAGTGATGCACAGTATTAAAGATATTGGATGGCTTCCCTGGATCTTTAGTTCAGAAATTTTATTCTCCGCCATGGAATTGGAGAGCATAAGGTAATTGACTTTTGATGTGTGACAGATGCAAAGAATGTTGAGGCGAACCAGCATTTACTATGCGCAAGTTTTGCAGCGCCCAAAATATTTGCACATTCTCATTAAGCAATCAAATACACTTCGAAAACAAAAGCAATTACAGTCGGAGCCACGTCCTGGCTATTTTCTTCAAGAAAGACTGGTGCTAAACCCCTGCTTTGCTTTAGGCAAAGCCGATCGGTTTCTGGAATGGACCCAGAAGTAGCTCATCATGCGAAGGAGGCAGAAGCAATTATTGAATATGTTTGCCAAGAAGCTCACCAGTAAGTCTGTGAAAAAGGTGCACATTCATAACTCAATTCTCTAAAGCCTTTGATATTATTCTGCAATTTTTTTTAAAGGGAAAGGGATAATTCTTGCATAAGCTCAGCTATGATAGATACCGTAGATGTCAAAACGTTTGATTTCTTTTCTGGCTTTGAGTTGAAGTTACAATATGCTTTAAAGAAAAGAATTATTTGCATGCTTTAAAGAAAATATCTCTTATTAAACTCTCCGATTATTAAAAATGAGATCCAAACTCAAAGCTATCGTAAATGCGTAGTTATTTTAAGGAAAGAGTCAATTCAAGTGCTTTTAAGTGTATAAAACTGAATCATTTAGAGGCAGTCGCCGCATTTAGGCAATCTAAGTGGTAAAGACTGCAGATTGTCTTGATCAATTGAGCAGAATAACATCTGATGGTTATCAATGCTAGTTATCAATGCTATATCTTGATTTGGTCTCATGTTCTTGCATTTTATTTTAGCCTGTTGTCCTGGTCACTACGTCTTACGTTCGAATCTCGCAAAGTTCCCGAGGTAGTGATCCTATGTGTTGGTTCCCATATTCACGTCTTCAATGTCTTGGCGTTCCCTGGAAAGCTCATGGCGTTCCCTGGAAAAGCTCAGTATTTGTGCTTATGACTAGATTAAATTGGGAATTTAGGTGGAAAGATAAGGGCTGGTCTAAGTAGTCTATTATTTCATTTAGACATGAGAAAGTATTATGTTGATTTTCTTGAAAATAATATCGATGTTAACTTTCTTGAAAATATTAATCTCTTAAAAAGATTGCCTTGCTAGATCAGTTGGGTCGAATTCTTGATTTTAGTGCATAAAAGGTTAAGTTAACCTTGTTATTGTTTCTTGACTTTTAAGCTTAAAGATGGGTATCTAGAATAATTTCTTGGAAGGGAAGCATGAGAAACTTACATATAGGAAGATAGAGAAATGAGGTTATAATGACTTCCCTTAAGAAAGAGTTATGTAATTGTTTACATGAAATGTTGATAGAATTCTAGAAAAGGGATTATGTGCTCCATACTTTCAAGGAGGGCCCTTATGATGGCTCTTATGATAAGCTACTGGATGTGTAAAGAATAGTCAATGTGTTCTAAAGATATATTATATGTATGGCTAGAAGAACTATTGGGCCATATTTCTTTAGGAAAATGATAGGTGATTACTATTATGCTCACATAACTATTATCTTAGCTTCTTGTTGAATAAGATGTGTATGCACACGAGATTTGTGTTAGCTCTCTTTAGAAAGGATATATATTCGCATGCAGGAAAAGACTACAGGTTGTGTGAGAATTCTTTATATAATATTCGCATGCATCAAAAGTGATAGCTAAGGGACTAGTTTTTTTGGCAAAGCTTATGTAAATTTTCATGCAGAAGATTATGATTGATATTTTAGTTAGTCCCTTCAAAGGAAAGCCTTAGTGCTTGTGCCCTTTAAGAATATGTGCAGTTCTAGTTAATATGATTATTTATAAATGTAATCATGATGTCAATGTTGATAATGAGAACATGGACTTGTAAACTAATTTGTTATATGTTTTCAAGGGAAACATGGACTTCTAAACTAATGGTTAGTTCCCTTAAAGAGAAATATGCATTAGTGTGAATAAGCATTGTGAAAAGTAGAATAAGAATTTACTTGAAGATATGCACTAGTTAATTAGTATGTTATGCTTGCTCATGCAGATGAGTAGATGTTAAAAGATCTCTTTTAGAGGTTGATTATTGATTCATTAATATGGTATCTAATCTTGTTGTCAAAGCTTGTTGACAATAGCATTGACAGGTAACGATGGCGGTTGGTGCCAAAGAAAAGTGATGTTTAACATTGTGGCAGGAAAAGGATTAACGGCCATGCAGATGAGGTAGAGTTGCGGGATCGTCCATTGCTAGAACAATCATGCCACAAGGAATGTTGCATGTGGCGGTATGTAAGGAAAGGATTTCATGGAAAATGTATTAGCTTTTAGCTAATTATGTAATAACTTAATGATAATTCATTGTAATGATTTTTATAACAATGGTTAAGGGATGAAATCCCTTATAAGCCGTTGAGTGAGGGGTGAAATCCCTCACGAGCGTTTAATAATAAAATTAAACGTTTGCTGGTTTTCACCCTATGGGGTTTCCAGGGTATATCGGTGTTCAATGGTGTGATTGCCTTTTTGTGTCAGTTTGATGATGATGAATCCTTGATGTTGATGGTTCTTTATTTGATGGCATGATCATATTGTCCAAGTTTAATATTAATTAATATGTTTATGGAAATCATGAAATGGATGCAAGGATTCATGAGACAGTCTATGTTATTACTCTACCACAGTGGTGGTTAAAGGTTATACAATGGTTATGTAACTTACTGTCTTTGATGGCAATTTACTTGATGTACTAACGAATATTATATCTAATGGTTAATGATGAATTGTGGAGTTGTGAATTGGATAATTACTTGTGGTAATTTGTATAAAAAAATTCTAACTCCCTACTTTTACATGCGAGGTTACCAGGGTATGTTACAAGTGGTATCAGAGCTAAAGGTTGCAGTACTGGCGCCTTTGGGAATTGGTAAGCGGAAACGAAATTGAGGTACGCCACCAGTGGCATTAACTTAGGTATGTGTTTAACCATTCACATATTGATTTGTGTAGTACACTACCGTCAGCATGATATGTGTGAATCATGTTTATAACTGCTTTGAGTAGTAAGTAATGAAGTTGTTGCGTAACTATATTCATGACATTGGATTCTTGATGATGATAAAAGACAATGAAACTTTTGTCGCACTTAAGAACAATATTGAACACTCATTAAACTTATGAAAAATCTTGAACACTCATTGACGAAAGTGACAATCAATAACCCACTTTTGATTTGCAAATATGGCAATAACAATGATGTATTTATTAAACAGGATTGATGTTGCAATGAACTAATTTTAATGAGTCAATGCATAAATGTAAAATACGGGGATGTCCTTTGATGATATGGTGTTACAAAAAAAAAAAAGGAGACTGTGCAAGACAAGCAGGGGCAAGAGCCAGTGCATGCGCAACATCCACCTGAAGACAGTCATAAATATTTGCCAGTTGTGGTGCATGGAATAAATATTCAAAGGGAAATATCAAGACGGAGCCGGAGGAGGAAATAATTGGTACTTATGGCAATGCTTTGCACTTCAACCATCGTTTTGGACCCTCTGTACATGATTTCTCATCTGTGAGGCCCTCGTCGAGCTCCGTGGTGGTGTAGCATAATGAAGAGAAAGATTGAGGAGCAGTTTTGACATCGAGATCCTGCGGTGTGGAGGCTGCCAGGAAAAAGATAAGTATCTTGCTCGAATCTCTTGAATTAAAATATGTGCATGTTATTATATTTACAATATTGCATTCTGAGAAGATAGTTCTCGTAAGTTTTGTTCCTGGTTTTCCAGATTTGTAACTGTCTATTTCTGTGCTATTTGATATGGATATTTTGGCACACAGTAGAGAACTTTATCTGCTTGAATCGACTTGATTGTAATAACTAATTTTTGATTTAGTCTTGTCATAGATGCTTGAAGATGATTGGTAGTTGAGATTGGTTAGTATTGCATGACTAACCAATAGAACTTATATGCATTAATTGCATTGGATTTAAGATTATTACAATCCGTAAACAAGTAATGGTTGATTGATGTCACATGCGTGGAATGTGTATGATGATTTTATGAGAAGAGTTCTTAATTTTACTCACCATGAGAATGCTTGATGAATAGTGTATGCTTATGTCTTAATTATTTGAGATTCACTAGCATGGTATGTGTTTATGTTAATCATTACTAGTTGTGAGATAAAAATCCTTTGAGCCTCGATTTAATGATGGCTAAATTTATCTCTACTATGGGAAAAATGGATTTCTTATGCATGTTGCATTCCAGTATGAAGTTAATTGTAGAGGCATGTTTAGTGGGTAACATTTCTAGGACCCATTCATGGTAGAATTACATGTGACAATTATTCATAAATAGACTATCTGTGTTAATGAAGTTATTAGTAAACTCTAATTACCTTCCCCAACTGTAGATGCTTTCCAAGAAAGAAGGAAGCAAGGAGAAGGGAGAAGACCATGCTGCAGGGACAGACGGAAAAGGAAAAAGAATCGGTAAGTCTGGTGATGACCAGATAGCGCTTGATGTGCATGTGAGTATTCCTTTGACCATGCTTAAGGAGTTGGAAAATGATAACTATAGTGTGTTGATGTTAGTGATTTTCGTAATGTCTCCTTGAAGTCATTATTCTGAAATGGTCACGTAGTAGTGATAAGATAGTTGTTGCATCTAACATCAAGTGGTAACTCTAGTGCATGTGTGACACTTAGGGGATCATGCTTCTAATTGCATAAGTAGAGGAATTGCTTCCGATAAGGCTAGTTTAATTTGTTAGTTATGCATGTTGAACCAAGGGTTGGTCAGAACACCTTGATATTCTTAATTATATTAATGATGCATGGCCAATGCTGGCCATAGTAAACATAAGATAATACTCCATTAATGACGGTATGGATTAAAACAACAGATTATGGGAAATTGGAAATGTTTAGATCATTTAAATTGGAAATGTTTAGATCATTTACTCAACTATTGTTGACAATTATACTTGCATATCATGATGATATTGTATGCATGAAAAAATTTGGAAATTGAATACTTGTTAACTGATGCATATTTATAATTAATGTTGCTGATGGGGTTGAGTAGAGGTAGCTTAATGGCAACAAGAAAACTCATCACATAAATCATTGCAATATGAATCGCAATTATAAATGAGAAAGAATAAAGTTATATGATATGCATGAATTGTGTTATTTAGAATCTGAATGCATACAACATGTCTGAGAAATATGTTTCCCATCAATCTAGATGTTGTGGACCCATGATGAGGGTTAAGTGAATGCATGGTGTATATGCATGTCTATTTTGTTAAAGATAATGTTCATTTTGGGAAAGAGTAATAAAAGAGGAAGTTAACATGCGAGACAGTTGCAGATAGTTGTGTAAGGCTAGAATGCTTTGGGTTGATGACAGTTACCTGCCCGGAGGGGTTGATGGTACTTGTCTGCCTGGATTGTGAAAGGATAGAATGCCTTGGGTTGATGGCAGTTACCTGCCCAGAAGGGTTGATGTTACTTGTCTGCCTGGATATGGGTTGATGGCAGTTACCTGTCCGGAGGGGTTGATGGTACTTGTCTGCCCGAATTTCCTAGAATTTTTGAGCTGGTTGGCCAGTGGAATTCGATGTTAGACCTGGTAAGGTCTCTATCAAAGAAACTGTCTGGATGTGAAAATGACTCGACTTGGTTGTGGAAACCAGTTCCCATGGGTTGGGAATTATTTAGCCTATTATGATTCTCATAGCTAAAGAAATTAACCAAGCGGCTATATGTTGTGTTAAAAATAAATTCTATATATAGTTCTGTGAAATATATTATGCACATTTAACAGGAAATGAGCTTAGTGTTCAATAAGGAGTTATTGGAAATTTTAATTCCTTTATTATATTATTAATCTTGTAAACATCTTAGTAGGGGCTAAGACAATTTTCACTTGATGCAGTGAATGATTGTTAGAGAGCTAGGTGCTCTTTCGGTACTTTTAAAAGTACTATGTGGATGTTTTAGTCAGAAGTAATTCAGTGTGCTTGTGGAGCAGTGATGAGCCATTTAAGGTACTTGTAAAAGTACTTTGACTTAAAAGTCATCTAACATTACACAATTGACTGATAGTTAAAAGTATTTCATTTGACTCAGAATATTGTGACTAATGCGATTGGATTTGTTAGTCATACATTACAGGAATTACTTACCATGGAGGGTTGATGGGCTGTTCAACCACTATCAAAATGCTTACGCGAAAGTACTCATGATTTTCAATAGTAGATGGTAAGTAATGGTAAGTTGATACAGAGTTTGGTTTTCGAATTTGAATAAGGGCCAAGAGGTGGCAATTAGAACTTGCATATTTCTGCAGTTATGAATGCTTATGAGTATTGATCTTTCTTATGATTATATCATTATGATTTTGTTTATTGTCATTTCTTGAAATGAAATCTCTGATTTTAAATAGTAAGGATCACTTTGGTGTGGTTTAGATGGTTATCTCATGAGTAAAATCTAAGGCTCCAATGAGAGATGAACACCGGGGACGGTGTTCTCGTTAAGGGGGGGAGTATGTAATATCCCTATTACATTTAACCATGCGTAAAAGTAATTTCAAGTTATGAATTAGTTATTGAACTAATTCTTGTTAGTTGTAAAAACTGAAATCAAGAAACGGTGGATTAGCGCTGAGACCCCAACTAACTATTACGAGATGCCTGGTTACTTATTCGGTGGTGGTCTTCATCATGGACGGCCGAACCTAAATTTTCTCAGACTTCTTTGCAGAATGCCAATTTGCATGATCATTTCGGAATTTGAAGGTGAAGAAGCAGCAACATGGTATTTCACCCAAGATTGTTCCTCAGCGAATCTTGAACAATGGTTCTCAAGAATCTGCGTTTCCCTGAATGCTTAGCGGAGAATTTATGTCCTCTGCCCTGCAATTGCTTGGTAGAGGTTGATCGATTTCTAATCGCAGAGTGATGCACAGTATTAAAGATATTGGATGGATTCCCTGGATCTTTAGTTCAGAAATTTTATTCTCTGCCATGGTATTGGAGAGCATAAGGTAATTGACTTTTGATGTGTGACAAATGCAAAGAATGCTGAGGCGAACCAGCATTTACTATGCGCATGTTTTGCAGCGCCCAAAATATTTGCACATTCTCATTAAGCAGTGAAATACACTTCGAAAACAAAAGCAATTACAGTCGGAGCCACGTCCTGGCTATTTTCTTCAAGAAAGACTGGTGCTGAACCCCTGCTTTGCTTTAGGAAAAGCCGATCAGTTTCTGGAATGGACCCAGAAGCAGCTCATCATGCGAAGGAGGCAGAAGCAATTATTGAATATGTTTTCCAAGAAGCTCACCAGTAAGTCTGTGAAAAAGGTGCACATTCATAACTCAATTCTCTAAAGCCTTTGATATTATTCTGCAATTTTTTTAAAGGGAACGGGATAATTCTTGCATAAGCTCAGCTATGATAGATACCGTAGATGTCAAAACATTTGATTTCTTTGCTGGCTTTGAGTTGAAGTTACAATATGCTTTAAAGAAAAGAATTATTTGCATGCTTTAAAGAAAACGTCTCTTATTAAACTCTCCGATTATTAAAAATGAGATCCAAACTCGAAGCTATCGTAAATGCATAGTTATTTTAAGGAAAGAGTCAATTCAAGTGCTTTTAAGTGTATAAAACTGAATCATTTAGAGGCAGTCGCCGCATTTAGGCAGTCTAGGTGGTAAAGACTGCAGATTGTCTTGATCAATTGAGCGGAATAACATCTGATGGTTATCAATGCTAGTTATCAATGCTATATCTTGAGTTGGTCTCATGTTCTTGCATTTTATTTTAGCCTGTTGTCCTGGTCACTACGTCTTACGTTCGAATCTTGCAAAGTTCCCGAGGTAGTGATCCTATGTGTTGGTTCCCATAATTCACGTCTTCAATGTCTTGGTGTTCCCTGGAAAGCTCATGGCGTTCCCTGGAAAAGCTCAGTATTTGTGCTTATGACTAGATTAAATTGGGAATTTAGGTGGAAAGATAAGGGCTGGTCTAAGTAGTCTATTATTTCACTTAGACATGAGAAAGTATTATGTTGATTTTCTTGAAAATAATATCGATGTTAACTTTCTTGAAAATATTAATCTCTTAAAAAGATTGCCTTGCTAGATCAATTGGGTCGAATTCTTGATTTTAGTGCATAAAAGGTTAAGTTAACCTTGTTATTGTTTCTTGATTTTTAAGCATAAAGATGGGTATCTAGAATAATTTCCTGGAAAGGAAGCATGAGAAACTTACATATAGGAAGATAGAGAAATGAGGTTATAATGACTTCCCTTAAGAAAGAGTTATGTAATTGTTTACATGAAATGTTGATAGAATTCTAGAAAAGGGATTATGTGCTCCATACTTTCAAGGAGGGCCCTTATGATGGCTCTTATGATAAGCTACTGGATGCGTAAAGAATAGTCAATGTGTTCTAAAGATATATTATTTGTATGGCTAGAAGAACTATTGGGTCATATTTCTTTAGGAAAATGATAGGTGATTACTATTATGCTCACATAACTATTATCTTAGCTTCTTGTTGAATGAGATGTGTATGCACACGAGATTTGTGTTAGCTCTCTTTAGAAAGGATATATATTCGCATGCAGGAAAAGGCTACAGGTTGTGTGAGAATTCTTTATATAATATTCGCATGCATCAAAAGTGATAGCTAAGGGACTAGTTCTTTTGACAAAGTTTATGTAAATTTTCATGCAAGAAGATTATGACTGATATTTTAGTTAATCCCTTCAAAGGAAAGCCTTAGTGCTTGTGCCCTTTAAGAATATGTGCAGTGCTAGTTAATATGATTATTTATAAATGTAATCATGATGTCAATGTTGATAATGAGAACATGGACTTGTAAACTAATTTGTTATATGTTTTCAAGGGAAACATGGACTTGTAAACTAATGGTTAGTTCCCTTAAAGAGAAATATGCATTAGTGTGAATAAGCATTGTGAAAAGTAGAATAAGAATTTACTTGAAGATATGCACTAGTTAATTAGTATGTTATGCTTGCTCATGCAGATGAGTAGATGTTAAAAGATCTCTTTTAGAGGTTGATTATTGATTCATTAATATGGTATCTAATCTTGTTGTCAAAGCTTGTTGACAATAGCATTGACAGGAAACGATGGCGGTTGGTGCCAAAGAAAAGTGATGTTTAACATTGTGAAAGGAAAAGGATTAACGGGCCATGCAGATGAGGTAGAGTTGCGGGATCGTCCATTGCTAAAACAATCATGCCACAAGGAGTGTTGCATGTGGCGGTATGTAAGGAAAGGGTTTCATGGAAAATGTATTAGCTTTTAGCTAGTTATGTAATAACTTAATGATAATTCATTGTAATGATTTTTATAACAATGGTTAAGGGATGAAATCCCTTATAAGCCATTGAGTGAGGGGTGAAATCCCTCACGAGCGTTTAATAATAAAATTAAACGTTTGTTGGTTTTCACCCTACGGGGTTTCCAGGGTATATCAGTGTTCAATGGTGTGATTGCCTTTTTGTGTCAGTTTGATGATGATGAATCCTTGATGTTGATGGTTCTTTATTTGATGGCATGATCATATTGTCCAAGTTTAATATTAATTAATATGTTTATGGAAATCTTGAAATGGATGCAAGGATTCATGAGACAGTTTATGTTATTACACTACCACAGTGGTGGTTAAAGGTTATGCAATGGTTATGTAACTCACTGTCTTTGATGGCAATTTACTTGATGTACGAACGAATATTATATCTAATGGTTAATGATGAATTGTGGAGTTGTGAATTGGATAATTACTTGTGGTAATTTGTATAAAAAAATTCTAACTCCCTACTTTTACATGCAAGGTTACTGGGGTATGTTACACTAAGAATCTTGCATAGTGTTTGTAAAGTTGAACAAAGTATCTTAGCTCACTGATTTTATTCTCAGATAGTGTAATCATAATGCATAATAATTTGAACTAGAATCCTATAATAATAGCCATTTTAACAAATATATATTGATTGATTTACCCACAACTAGGGCCCTAGATTTAAAACATTGACAGCCACATCACTAAATCAAGAACATGTAAAACATTGACAACCACATTCACTAAATCAAGAACATGTGAGGTTCACGTGTATCCCTAGTCTTACAAACACATGATCTTCTCCATCATTTCAGCTTCCTTTCCCAAATTGTGCTTTGTTCATGGGATGATCACCATTATTTAGAACATCCCTAATTATACGTGGCAAGATGATGGTCGCTATCAGAACGTCTTCTATAGTGACCTATTAGAAACAATTTTTAACCTAAATCTTTAAATCTCAAAGATGAAATATGCATTAAAAATAACATTTTATAATGTAATTCCCTTTTGACATTTTCTCTCATGTTATTGGCTTGTTAGGTAAAGTAAAGGATGATCATGTTATTGGCTGGTTAGGTAAAGTAAAGGATGATTTAGTGAATAAATGATGGAAACAATATCAAATAATTGAACAAAATTAGAAAATATTGGTAATAAATGTAGTAAATTTTTGGTCTCAACATTTGCCAACTCCATAGGTTTTTTTTTTCTCTTCTGCAACAAATTATTTCATCAAAATCCCCTTTGGATTTACAAATTTGTGGTTTTATCTTTATAATCTTCCCCTCTTCCAAGTTTTTCTATGGCATGAAGTATAATACCTAATCCCAAGGGATTAACTTCTCCTCGATATAAATGAGTTACTATTAAGCATCATGTACATTATCTTAATATCTTGGCTTTTCTAATACTATTTCGTTGCTTTCCTTACCAAGATTATTCTCTCTTTCTTAAGCTTCTCTTTTTCTTCTGGAAACTTCTCAGGGGTGGATTTCAAAATTTGATTTTCCTCCTTAAAATTGCAGTCCATAATTTCCAATTCTTGAATTTCCCTTCAATATTTTCACTGTTCTCTCATTTGGTTTTTGACTAATTCAAGAAACCAATTCATCTTCTTTTGAAAATTCTTCTTTTGGTGGATTTCCGACCAGAAAATATGCTCGAAGAAAATTGAGTGAATTCATAATGTCTTCAATAGTATCTTCAAGAAAATCTCGATTACGCTCACGTACAAAAGCGTCTTCAAATATTGAAACTGTAGAATTTACTGGTTTTGTAGCTTCCTTGAGGCATTTTATAGTACTTTGATTTTTTATTTTTTATTTTAACCATATGACTTCCTAAAGCAATTTACGAGGCTTTTGAGAAATATATCATCATCAATATTTTCTTCCTCTCACTCTTCCACCTCGGTGAGTAGATGCTCATAAATTTTCTTCTTATTCTTTCGTTGCTTTTTACTTTTAGTTATGATTTCTATAGTTCTTTTATTCACTGAGGTTTTTCTATCGAAGAATCACTCATTTGATCAAATTTTCTAATCTGTTTCTGAGAATACTTTCTAATCTGTTTCTGAGAATACTCTTTCTGGGAGCTTTAGCTATTTGTTATTCTTTCTATAAATTGGGTTGTTTTTTAACTATATGCTTGCCGTTTCCTCCTTTCTTTTTCTTACCTTTCATTTCTGTTTTTGTTTTTACCTTTAAACTACCCTCTGTTTGCTTGTTTTGAGTTATAATGTTTTCCTTTCCTCATTTCCTTTTTCTTAACTTTGTTTTTGGTTTTTCTTTTCCCTTTAAACAATCTTTTCTCGCTAGATTATGATTAATCCTTTTATTTCTCCTGTTCCTAATAGCAGTTGAGCAAACCCATTTTTAAATAATAAAAAAATCCTCGCAAGCTTCGCCTTTGTTTTTAAACTGATGTTGAACCAAAATTTCCAGTATCAAGTAATGATATAATTTTTTTTGGATTCCTAGGGTTTTTCGATTTAGCTTCCGTGGTTTTCTGAATCTTTTGGGAAAATAAAAAGAAAGGTTAAGTTTCTTTGTACGTCCATATGCATCTAACATTGGCGATGGTATAATAACACTAGCCCACATCGACCCTTGAAGGTTACAAATCTTTGGACCACAAATAAGACATCTTGACATTTCTTCTTCAGGAAGCTCCACATAATTCCTTTCCTGTAATTTATTGTCTCCTTTCAGTGTCTAAGTAAATTCTTCCAATGATCGTCCTTCACTTTAATATTTTAAAATCATCTTTCTCCCTCTCTTGAAAGATCAATAGATTAGGCTATGAATTAATCTGTAACACACACATGTAACTCACCCACTTCATCTTAAACAACATTAAATGTTTGACTTTGAACAAAAAGAACATGGTTCAAATATAATTCCTTTGTGTACAACAATTTGCGGAAGAAAAATGGAGAGGAGAGTCGGTTTAAAAGATATTGATAAGTGGGAAAATCAATGAAGGTCGCGTTTCGTGCTGAGTCATGGAATGGAAACTGGATTATAATGATGAAGGTATTGATATCACTATTTGACATGAATGTATTTTTGTATATTTTAAATACCATTCTACATCATTAGTTTATAATCAGATTTAGGTAATGATTATTTGATATGCTATGGGAAAAGTCAAATCCAGGTGGTATAGTAAATAAAAGTGAACATTAGATTTGGAATTATACATTAAAGTGGTTTTAATATGTTAGGCAACATAAGAAATGGCCGGGATATATGTAGATATGAATTTAGGGTTTTATTTCTTTACTCATGCAAACATCAAACTTTGAAAATAACAACTTAAATGAATATATGTTACCTCCATTTTACCTTAAAAGTTGTAGCTTTGTTGATTCACAAGATTGGCCGATAGATGATGATGTTTCTGCTAGTATGCTACTATTTGGTGTTGATAAAATTGATGGTTTGGATAAATTGTAAAGAAAACCTTTCTTACAATGTCCTTTGAAAAGATTTCATGAGAATAATGCATCGAATTCTTTTCTAAAAACTCTTCTATAGAATCTCAAAAACTGGTTGTTGTAGAAACATGGTCATTTGAAACTATTATAGTTTGGCAAACCCTAAAATAAAATTGGATACTCTATTCTTTGAAACCTCGGTGTTGAAGTTGATTTTCTGAAATAACATCTTCGTGAACTCATAAGTAGATTTCCTTTCTAATTGATCCTTCTTATTTCATTGAAGTTGCTAAAACTAGATTTTCAAGAATGTCGAGTAATTATATAGCGCGAAATGTTATTGCTTTTGTGTGACCTCTATTTTCCAAAAAAATTGTTTTGCAATTATCAAATTTATTTATTATTTATTTTTTTTATATTTTAATATTTATATATGTGTATATTATGGGACAATAAGAAGAGGTGTGTCTTCCTTTGCTACTATTTCTAATTTAGATTATCGGAATAACTTGCTTATAAACTCTTATTTGTTAAAGGAATTTTGATATAATCTTAGACTAACCATTTACTAAAAAGGTGATTCGTTCATTAGTAGTCTTATTCTTAACAACTCACTCATAAATACTAATGAACGAATCTTTCTTTCATTTCATTTCTATCTTTCAGAAGTGTCCTGATGATGGACCCCCGTTGGGGTTCGAAACGTCGACAGACTGAACTAGAAACTGTGGATAATCCGGAACATGAAGCTACAAATAACTCCCACAGAGGCTTGAAAACCAACAAGTCACGTATCTATTTAGATATGTACATGGGTTTCATTCCTGAAATTTGTGTATGCGAGTGGAAATGGTTTGTGAAAAGCACGTATATAAGCTAGGGTTTTGGTGAAAAGGATGTCTCATCAGTGTAATCGATTTTGTTGGGTTTATGATAACTTTCAATGAAGTCTTACCTAATAATCTCAGTTTAATAGTGATGTTTTAATTTGAATTGATTAATTGAGCGAGTGATCATGTTGCTAGCTTTATGTGATTGAATACCTATGACAGTTATGTGATAGCTTCAAAATGATTCAGTGTTTCGAGGATTCACTCAACTTGCGTTTCAGAATAAGAATGAGTTAGTTTCAATATTTAGTGTTTTAATATCTGTATGTGGGTATGCCTCACGGAAAGCACGCATGTATATGGATATGCTAAAGAAAAGTAGCATATATACTCTGATATTCTACTATTCAAGGTTTGTACTGATAGAAACTAGTTTCTATCATGAACAGTATGTGGATTGTTATTCTGGTGAATGGGTTTATAGTGATCTAACTAGTTTGGATGCTTGAGATTGATGTGGATCTCAGTTGGTACAATGATTGAGTGATTTTATGTGACAATTGGTTTCAATTTTATTATTTGATGGTAGTATGTGCAGTCTAAAAATTTCATGAAATGTGGCCTATAGATTTCATGTTTTGTATCAGGTGGATCTAGTGTTAAAATCTATGAAATGCAGTCCATGGTAGTACAGGGGGTTGGAGCTCCCTTCCATTGGGTGTTGGAAAATAAGAGAAGGTTGTATCCTTTTGCAGGTGTATCTCTATGTGTTAGTGTACATGTACACCAATACATGGCTATAAATTTACTTCATCATAATATACGGAAGATGAAAATGACATCAATAGTGGTTTTTTCCTACATTGTGTTTCCATCTAAA
>APFE030181968.1:1317-13026 GCA_000404065.3 Pinus taeda
TATCCATACAAAATAGTGCCAAATAGATGCATTAGTTTGAGTTTCCTTTAATTAAGTTCTATTTATGTAAATATTTGGAGAGATTTGTGAACCAATTTTGATATTTGTTTCAAGATATTTTAGTTTAGAATTGGTATAAATACTCCACTGTTGGAAGCATTGAGGGGGATTCCATTACTTGGCTGTAACATTGAAACTTCAGAATAAAAGCGCTTGGAGAAATTTTTCGTGGCTTGGCTGGATGAGGACTTAAAGCACAGGACTTGTTGCAGGATTCATGTGTTGGACAACAGTTCAATAAGTGTTTCTACCCTTTCTCTGAAATTTTATATCAGTCTATAATATCATCATATCCATTTATGAATAATTCGCATAAGAGATTGGAACATAATTTGCTTAATTGTGCTCTGTTTTTATATGTTATTATTCTTGATTTTTTCTTGCAAATTAGTTATAAGCATGAATTCTTAAATGCTCTTGCTTTACTAATATTAAACACATAATACCATCATATCCATTCTTGAATAATTTGCATAAGAGATTGAAACAGAATTTGCTTAATTGTACTGTGCTTCCAAATGTTATTATTTTTGATGTTTTCCTATAAATTAGTTATAAGCATGAATTCTTAAATGCTCTTGCTTTACTAATTTAAACGTTGTTGGTTACTATAACAAAGGATTCTTTATTTCTCTTTGTTTGTAGTCATTTCATTTCTTTCCTTTGGACATGGTGAAAGGCTCTTAGTTTCCTTTCATCCCTTCAAAATCATCCCATCCACTTTAAATTTTAAGGATTGTTCTCTGTCTAGCTATCTTGCCCTGTAATACCATCTTGTGCTTAGAATAGAAATCCAGTAAAGCCATCCTTTGACTCCACAGCCCAATGGACTGAAAGCTCTCAATCTTACCCTTAGTTTGTGGATTCCACCATTTTCCCAAAACAGACTCTTGAATCTATAACTAGCCTAAAACCTTCCAAGAACAAAAATAAATCATAAAGAGAGAGCCCTCTCTGGATGCAGAGTGGCTAGATTCTGCATCTAAAAGGTTGGTTTGTGGTTACCTCGGGTATACTTTCCTCTTACACAACTTCTAGGAAAACCTGAGTGATAACACAATGATCTGCACGGGATCCTTCGTGGCCCACAAAGAGGCAAACTTTGTGACCTCTAGCAATCCTTCCTTTAGTGGAGAAAACTGGCTCTCCTCTGGTAGCTCCCATGCGACCAATACAATTGAAAGCATCAACCACACATAGTGGAATGGTTTGGCCTTGTCCTGGACCTTGTAACAATTTGCAAGGAACTTACTGCATAAGTATTGTGACTAGTTAAACTGCACACCCTTTGGGCATTGTGCAGTAAACGATACTACACATGCCAGAACCTTGTCTGCGCGACACTTTCTCATTACTTTTCCTACCAGGATCTGTGTAGAAATCTGCACCATAGGATTGTTGATGGATGTGATGGAATAGCCGCGTGGATTCTTCACCAACTCAAACTCCTTTTTCATTTTATCCACCAAGTTTTTTTCTCTTGCCTTTCTACCAAAATCCTTGGCCAAATTTAAACCCTCATGCGGTAGGGGTGTAATCATGTGGATGAGCATGTCCTTGATGGGTATAGGCATCCCAATACATAAGCACCCATTGTGCATGAGAGTAAGTAGCTATCGCACCCAGGTGGTGTTAATATTAGTGCAGTGATAGTGAGGCATCCACAACAGGTTCAACAACCCAGAATTTTCCACTCCGTGGATCCATTCCATTATCTCCAACACGGTGACACCTGAATCCTAGTAGTACACATGCTTCATGTAATTTGTGATTGCTAGGTTCAGGAACCTCCCATGGTCTGCCACATCCCAATCCTCCATTTTTAGTAGGAGGATCCGTGCGAGGCATGGACCTTCAAAGGGAACCTGCTTCGGCTGCAAGGGCATAGAGATGACAAACTTGTCAGCATCCTGGTCCTTGGTGATCTTTGTCTTCCCTTTTCACAGAGAATTGTACTCGAGTAGCTTGGTAATGGCTCTACTCTCTCGATGTACTCTATGTCTTCAGTGCCCGATCCCTCCTCAGCCTCCAAATCGACAACCCTCTTGGACTGCTTGTCCTTCTTCTTCTTCTGAGTGGTTGAATGTTTTTTGGGTGACTCGTGCACCGACACTAGCTTCCTCTGCTTATCCTTCTTCGGCTTCTAGATTTCTTGAACCGATGTAGGCTTCGGCCTAGGCGACCTTAGCGTCATAGGCACAAGAGTCAGAGCCTCCATGCTCACCACCTTTAGAGCATCTCCTTCTGATGCAATATCTCCCTCAGTGGTCACAGTCTCAGCAGGGCTCGGACCTAACATGGTTTCAAGGATAAATTTTTGGTTTAACTCGGGTAAATTGGCAAACGCATATCTCGCAATCAAATCCTCAAAGAACGAGTGACTCATAAGCAACAGACAACTCAACTCAAAAACTCTAAGTGTGAAAAGTCTTCCTTGTTGGACTGGCACGCGTAATTTATAGGGGTTTTTGAATTCAAATCCGATCATTTCCCCCAAAATTTGATCATTAAGGTTGGTTTAGCAACAAATCTTCAAAGATTTTAGCCTTAAATGCCACCTGCCCACTCCTCTTAATTGTCTCCTAGCTGTCAAATCATGAACATTGACTCTAACGGTCACTTTCTGGCTATGCTGTGTGGCATCTCCCTTCATAGCATAGCCTCTTATACTGTAACTTTATCATATTCTGCACAACCCACCTTCTACGTAGTCCTCCACCTGGGGAATTGTAGTTTATAGTCCCGCGCTACCTTGCAACTTCTTGGAGCATGAAGAATATCCTACCATCATATATTCATTGATTCAAATCCCCTGTATATGGCTTTAATTGGCTTCCATTCACACTTCCCAGAAAAGGTTCTCCATTCAGCTTTGTGAGCTAAACTGCGCCTCCATCTGTAATCTCTTTGATAAAATATGGTCCAAGCCAGTGCATCTGAAATTTCCTTGGAAAGTTAGTGAACTTGCTATCATAAAAAAATACCAAATCATTTACCTTGAATGTGCGCAGATTCATGTGTTGATCGTGCCATGGTTTTTCACGCTCCTTTTGTACTTGTTGATGGGATCTAGCCAAGAACTTGTATTCTTCAATCTCCATTAGTTGTGCGAGCCAATCTTCCAAGGCTTCATGATCTGCCATACCCGTGAAAGTTTTTATATGTAGACTAGAAACGATATATTCCATAGGCATTACAACTTCTACTCCATAGACCAATCGAAAAGGCATCTGTCCTATCAACTTCTTGTAAGTAGTCCTATACGCCCATAGCACTATAGGTACGTGCACATCCCAGCCATTTCGCTATGCGTTGCAAATCTTTGTTAGCGCATTCTCCAAGATTTTATTGAAGGCCTCAACTATTCCATTGCCTCAACATGATACAATGTGCTCTTTTGATGATAAACATGGAACTCCTCAATCAACACGCTGGTCGTTTCATTTAGGAAGTGTGTACCATAGTCACTCATCAACACCTTTAGGCTGCCAAATCTGGTCAACACACACTCAAATAAGAACTTCGTTGTTGTAGCCCTATGCAATCCTTCACCAAATGTGCCTCTGCTCACCTAGTTAGATACTCCATCGTGGTGATGATATAATGTGCGCTTGTCTTTTTCCCTGGGGGTTGAATGGGCCCAACAAAATAAATTTCCCATTTTTCATATTACTGCAATGATATTTGAGGGTTCAGTGGCAACTTGTCCCTTCGTGATGGTCTGCCCATTTGTTGACATGCATCGCATGCCCTACAATACGCTTTTGAATCATTATGCAATGTAGGCCACCACAGTCCTATGTGAAAAATATTTTGCGTTGTTGATTTTCCTACATAATTTCCTCCTACATCTCTTCCATGAGCTTTCGCAAGGATGCTATTTCTCTCAAAATCAAGCACATACTTTCGCAAGATATCATCAGTACCCATCTTATACAATTGTCTGGAAATCACAGAGAAATATTTCGTGCACACCACTAGTTCCTTCTTTGATGACTAATATATCCTTCTGGAGCCATCCCTGTAGTAAAAAAGTGGATAATATCTACAAAATGATTATCCTCTATGCGCATTGAGAAGAGCTGCACATCAGGCAACCCTTCCTCCAAATTAGTAGGCTCCTCCTCTGTTTCAATCCTTGATAGATGGTCAAGTCCTACATACAACCTTCCTGGCTTTATAATTACGTCAAATTCATACCCTTGAAATAGCAATCTCCTTTTGCATATCTTCCCCCCTAATGCAGGCTTATTGACTAGTACTTCAAGGTAGAATGGTCTGTGTACATCTTGAAATATTTTCCCAACAAATAGTGCCAAAAAATTTTAAGCACATACATCATAGCCAATCCCTCACGCTCTGTCATTGAGCAATTCTTCTCAGCCTTCGATAATTTCCTTCTCGTGAAGGCTATAGGGTGATCCATCTCTCCTTCACCAGCCTGTGTTAGTACTTCTCCCAACGCAATATACGAGGCATCAACGTGCACATGGAATTCCTTCCAATCTGAGAAGACAAAGATCGACACGATGACCATCTTCTCTTTCGGTACATCCATATTGCGCTAACATTCTTCATACCAACATAATGTAACATCCTTCTTTAATAGTTTCTCCATAGGTGCGGTAATATGAGCATAAGCCTTGATGAATTTTCTGTAATGTCTTGTATGTCGCACCATGGTGCACAACTGTTTAACACTCCTTGGGACCTCCAAATACACTATTACCATGATTTGGCAGTGTCCACCATCAGCCCCTACTTTCACACCACATGACCTAGTAAAATTCCAAAGGGGACACAGAACAAACACTTCTTCAGGTTTAGCATGCTCTGATATCTTTGGCACATATCCAACATTAAGCGTATACTTTCTACATGGTTCTTTACTAACCCAAACTCTGTCTAGTCATAAAAATATACTTCCAAGGGTTTGTGAATAAATTCCTTGAATTCTTGATGACTACGCGAGAGAATATCTTTGGTGCATTCTTGAGTCCAAAAGGCATGACAATATATTGAAAGCAACCCCATTCAGTCGCAAAGGTTGTTTTTCTCCTACCCTCTGGTGCGATATTAATCTAATGGTACCCCAAAAATCCATTAGTGAATGAGTAGGACTCATACCCTCCAATGTTATCCAATACCTTTACCTCATCAGTAAACGGTGTCAGAAAAGGATCATGGACGTAGGCATCATTAAGTTTCCTAAGATCTACGCAAATCCTTATTTCTCCCTTTTGTTTCTTTTATTGAACCACCATCGGGCTCACCCAGTTAGATTCCTCCACAAGTTCGATAATGCCTACCTCAAGTATCTTATCCAACTCCAAACAAACCTTTTCCATGTACTTGGGATTAAGGCGATACTGCCTCTGCTTAATAGGCTTCGCATCGGGTTTCAAAGTAATTTTCATCACACCCACGTCACCTATGATTCCTTTCATGTCAGAGAACTTGGTAGGAAAAGGATATTGGTACTCATGAAGTAACTCAACAACTTTATCCACTATGGCATCATCCCAGTAGTCCCCAATCTTCACAACTTTTGGCTCTACTTGAGTACCAATATTTACTTGCTTGGTTTTCAATGGCACGGTGATATTTGGGTTCTCTATTTGTGGGCCTTCAACTTTGTGATGGCCTTCTACCTCTGGAATAGTGATATTTCTTTGATCTTCATCCTTGCCCTCAGCGGTCAGATTATAGCATTCCAGTGCATGGCACCGTTGGGTGCTCTAATCTAGTTAAACCAAATCCAAAGGATCCTGGGAAATTTTGAAGATCACTTCCTTAACCACCTGCAAAGCTTCATCAATGCATTTGAACCCTTCTTCAAAGATGAAGGTCATTAAGAATCCTTCCCTTAATATATCCCACTCTACAGTGCCATGGCGAAGTTGTGTCTCTAAATACCAATTCATAAGAATTGTATCCAAAGTATGACAAAATAAGTGCACCCACTCCGACTGCGGCTCTATTTCATAGACTCTGATCCATTTTGCCAAATGATCGCATGAATCATTTCTCCCCTCATATTTTTCAGTTAATCGAACTTTACGATGACCAAATCACAACCTCATCATCCTCTTGCAATCTTGCCATTCCTCAAAGTTGTGCTTTTGCATACCCCAACATTGTGTTGGTGTAGTGTGCAATGCCAAATCCAGTGGTTGGAAGCAATTATCCTCAAGGACTTCTCATTTAAATGTATCCAAAATCTTATCTGCATAAGTCAATCGATCATAATAGGGTAAATTTCTTACCTTAGATGACACATAGCGCAACAATTTAGTCATCATGTTGCAACGTAGCATAGATACTTCATGCAACCTATTCTGCCAGTACTCCAATTTTTCATCTAAATCTGAGGCTCAAGAACTTTTGTAGTCCCATGAAATCCATCCATCAGCCATCGGATTAATCCAGTCTTGGTCTCACACCGTTATTTTGTAGATCTGATCCAAGTCATCATCACTATCTTCATAGTCACGAATCGGTTCAGTATAGTGCGGGCCTTCTTTTGGGTCCAACAACACCACAACATGGAGCGATTTTCTTTCAAATGACATTGTCTACTTCTTCAATTTGATGAATCCATTCATATCAAGGGCCCAACGAATTCCGAGGAGCACGAGATATGGATTACTATCATCAACAATCTCTACTACTTCAAAATCAACCAACGCGCTCACACCTTCAATATCTATTGTTACACCATGTAACCATCCCATATGGATGATCTTCTGTTGGTTTACCATTCTAAGCTAGACCGGAGACCACTACAGTGCAGGTCTCCCCATCCTCTCCCATTTTTTTTTTAGGCAATACATTTGTGTCAGATCCCTTATCCAAAATAACCTGGTCCATCTCATAATATCCTATCTACATGGTGAGCCTCATCTCATGCCCTATTCTTGCCTTATGTTTGCCAATTTTTCATACTTCACGATGTCCCTCAGGAGAATTTTCTTTACCAACACACTTTTTATCAACTCCTATAAGCCCTTCAAAACTTGCTACTGCACAGAAGTTTCATGCAATTTTCCAAGAATGTGGTCAGTATATAGGGATCAACCTCTGTAGGTGCACTAGTTTCTGCTGCTTTTTTCTAACTTCCTGAAGTAGATGCCTCAAAGAAGATTTTCTTGGCTTCCATAAATGTTTCCTTCGCACGTGCCAGATCAAAACTCGCTTCCTTTTCTGGGGCCTTGCGAACCCATCCATCTCCTTCAGGTTGTTTTCCCTTATCATCCCCTATTGTTACTCATCTTCTCAACATGATATTTACATTTAGATCTTCCTCATGGGGATCAACTCTCATCAATTGTAATTTCTGCATACGGTGTTGTGGCTACACCTTCTTCTCCTGTATATTAGCTATTAGCACAAGGCATCCTTCGACAGTGTGGTCAAATTAGATGCAGTATTGACAGGACTAGTGTGTCTAATTTTGACACTCCTGCACGTAGTGCCATGGTCTCCCACAATTATAAGAAATAACCTAACCACAACCTCTACCAGGTCCTCATCCTCCTCGGCCTCTTCCTTTCCCCTGATATCCTCTGTACGTTCCCCGAGCACCCTAATCCGAAGGCCGAGTTTTTGCTTGCATTTGATAGGTAGGTATTCTTTCCATCATCAATTCATAGCTACAATAGTGGCACTCATCGTAGCCCAATGATTTGTAGAAATCACAGAATAATTTTTGTGGCGTTTGAACGAACTTTTGCAGCAAATGACAATTATCTATTACATTTTTCCAGCTACCTCACATATAGTACACCATAGCACGGGCCCTGCACTCGGTCCTGCTGGAGCTTCCTGCTTTAGAGGAATAGGTCCTCCCCCTGTAATATAATTTTCAAAGACATGGAAATGGTATTTATCATGCCCCTGGCTCTTATATTTGAGGCACAAGGCTTACTCGCACACCTCTGGCCTAACCTCTTTCTCTTTTTTCAAGCTCTGCAATTCCAAGCAGAGGTTCTGCAACTATGAGTGAATATTTTGGACTCCCAAAGTCGTCTCCTAAATAGGTGAATCATGCAATCTCATCACAATTTCTAGGGCTTTTTCTTGAGTTCCTATCTTTTGTTGTGGAAAACAATCCTCGGGTGGGGCAAAAGTGAGACTATAAACCATTCGCAGTGATGACCATTTGTGAGCTGCATATTAGCTTTGCAGATCACACATTTCATCCTTTGATCTAACTCCTAGGGAATCTTGCCATCCCTCATCATGACTTCCTTAGATCCAATGATTGACTACGAGTCAGACTTAGTCTTACTAAACTACTTGTTTAAAGAATCCTTAGTATCTGCTAGCATTGCTAAAGGATGATCAGTACAATACTTAATATACCAAGTCAGAGCGTAATCCTGTAGAGTAGTAACTAAGTGCGCCTTCTTTATGTTGTCATCAGTGATCTGTTGCACATCCATATGGAATTTGCAACAAACCAGAATTGATCTGTATCTTCGCTCCCTATACCCCTGAAAATCAACATCTTTACCAATCGACAAGTTAAATGACGGTGGTGGTGGTGGTGGTGTGGATGAAGGTGTATGTTGTGGTGGTGAGGGTGGAGGTGGGGAAGATGGATGATGTATCTGTGGAAAACCCTATATTATCAGTTGGACAACACTCTACGGTGATGCTTGTGTTGTTCCCTCGTTGCCACTTGAGGGAGGTTCAATAAACAGACTATATTCAAGGCTTGCTTTCTCTCGATTTCTGAAGATTCGTCCACTTCGCATATACCTGAACATCAAGGCAATGAAATAACCTGTTTCTCACACAAGAGCATCTTAATATAGGTATTCAAAGATCTCATATACTTACCTCTCAGCCCCTTGAAGAAGCGTCACTCTGCTTCATTGTAGCTCACTGAGGTATCAACCATGAACTTTGTAACAAATCCTCCTATAATTTGATCAAGCCAGTGGTCAACAGCATGTACGATCTTGTCTTTAGATTCTTCCAACCTTTGCACTAGCTTCAGAGTCCACACTATTGGATCTTCAAGCCTCCACCTTCCTAGGTTGTCTTCCAACTTAGCTATCCACTCGTATATTTTGATCGGGAAGGTGTAGAGGAAAATTTCATGTGTTTATGTGTACAAATATTTGTTCAACCACTGCTCCTTTGGCATGTGTGGATTCCTATGCTCTTCCATCGTGAATCTTCATATCCAACCAATTCTCAATTTCCTTCTTGGTCAGATTCTAGTGATGCGACATCACACATCTATTTATGCCAATCTCAATCCTGGCAACAAAACCATTTATTGGCTTAGTGGGTCTTGACCCAGGTTTAGAGTTAATTGTGCCAAACAAAAACCTACACTACTGGGCCTTTTAGCATCAACCCAAGTAGCGTGGACTGAATTCTCACCCGAAGAAGTATGGGGGGATGCTGGAACCAAGTTTCCACATCCAGAGATCAGTGTGATTTCTTTTATGCCCTATATATGCCTTTGTGTAGATCTATAAACCCTTAGGGCTTGATACTATGACTTCCTTCAAATGGCCTTTATGCCTATGCAACGGTCTACATTTAGCTTTTGCGGACCTGTAACAGACAAGTTATCTTCTTACGCACACAATAAACTAACCCTAGGTGTGCGTTCACATAGATCTTCTTAAGTGCTAATAAACATAACAGAATGCATTTTCTTTGCGTATATACTTAACATGTATTGTATTCAGTTAATAGCACTTATCCAACAGAGTCGCGCACCAATACATCATTATTTCATCACAGCATATATCGCAACCATAAATAACATAAGTAAACAAATAAACACACAAATTTATCCAATAGTCCTTTTTATTGATCTTCAATATGAGGTTACAGACTCAAAATTTCCCTCCGCACTCAGCTGTAGGGGTTCACGCACTCAGCTGTGAACACTACTCTAGGCCTCTGCACACTCAAATGCAGAGCCTTTCCTTCCTCTAAAACTCACTTCTGTGCTATCTCCTATTGACCCATTACTACTTCTGCCTTAGACTCTCTAAGACACATCTATTTATAGCTCTTCTTCATAAATTCCGATAGTCCGCAAACCATGGGTGGATATCAAAACCAACTTGACTTTTCATGGACAAGGAGCTGAACCCCTTTTGACTTCTAGTCATCTACGTGCTCTGCAACCACAAATTGCAGAGACTTTACATCTTTTTACCAAAATTTACATCAAAACTTGGGGTTTTAACCCCAAAAATTACCTAGGGAACCCCATTCCAACATTCAAGAACATTCATCATAAATCATAAAGTATATAACCCCAAAGGAGAATAATATCACGAATATATATGTATATATATTATGTGCAAAATTTGGTAGTATAGAGTTGGTCACTATGATATATATATTAAGTGTTGACATAATGTTAAAATTCTTGGTATGAGGTATAAGAAAAAAACATAATAACCCATATCTTTATGCTATGGGGGTGGATTGTGCTAGATTGACAATCTAGAATAGCCATAGTCTTGAAATTGTAAAAGGAGTGATTGAACAACAAGGAAAAATATAAGCAAAGTTTCCATATAATATACATGAGTGAATAAGTAAAGCTCACTACCATCTCCCACCAAGTATGCGTGTCAAGGCCAAATATAATAATGTAGATACACCACAATGTTGTTGGAAATCAATGGTGTGGTATACCTCTCCAAGTGGAATTTAAGAGTCAACCTATTGACGTGACAATAATGCATGTATTATGTTTAAAAAAATAAATTCTTGTCTAATCTATAGTCATTTTTGAGTAATTATTGAAGGGATGTTATAGAATGCTAAACTGTGTGTGTGTGTGTGTGTGTGTGAGTCTTTATAAGATTTAAATCTCGTTTTTAAGATCTCAAGTTCAATTTATTTTTATAAATTGTCTTGGTATATAATTGTTTTTTTAAGTTATCTTTTAATAAAGAACACTCATTACTTGTGTACTTAGACATATTAAGTTTAACTATACATTAGGTATTTTCAAACCTCTTGATAAGGACTAAGCTTCCATGTAACACTCGTTAATTATAAAATGATTATATTTTATTAATACATGCTATAACATTAATCATCTTAATGTTTTTAAGAATTTCAAATTAGTTGAGACTCATAAGTTGATTTTTTCAATCCTTTCAATTAAATTTGGTAGTATAATTTTTGGTAAGATCATAATATTTAGATAATTAAATTGCATTTTTAATACAAAAGTAAATTAAATGCTTTGAAAAATCCATGAAACCCTTAGATTATATAAACTCAACAACTAAATTTAAAATTTTCCCAAATTTTAAACAAAACCAATTAAAAGAAAATGTTTTAAAAAATGTAAAATGACCTAAATTAAAGACACTTTCTAATTATTTTCACAATATTAAAATTTTATACACATTCTAGTTTTGCCTAGTTTTTAAATTTGTTCAAAAAATTGAAGCTAAGTCATCGGGTAAAAAAATTGATTAAATTCAAAGTTCAACGAATTTCATTCTTGGGTGAATTTATTTGATGAGGATTGCAAATCTCAAGTTGAACACGAACATGAACACAAATGATTTCATGAAATTCATGTAAATTCTATTGAAATTCAAGTTCCTTATGAAATCATAAGAAAATCAAAGAGGTTTGTAATGTATAAAA
>APFE030181968.1:26434-43917 GCA_000404065.3 Pinus taeda
AGTCAAAGCAGCAAAATACCATCAAAGCATAGAGATCTATAACCATAAACAATGTAGAATCAGATGTACATTAACCATACAAATGCATACACAAATACAAGATTCATAGATATACAGGTATATGGAGGAAAACTCAAATAGCTTTATTGATAGAAGTAGTAGAAGAGAGGATTACAACCCAATTGTCTGATACAGAGCCATCCTCCTAGCATGAAAGCCCTCTTCACCTCATGAAAAGCTAGATCACCCAACAATAAAATGTCTCAAAAAGAAACCAACAACACTTCCTTAAAAATTACAAAATTCCAACCTTTGGATATCTGGGATGAGGGATCCATATATAGATGTTTGTAGATGGGTGAGTCAGCTTCTGGGTTTTTGATTAGTGTCATTTCACTGATAGTTCTTGGTTCCACTTGGAGATTTCATGATCTCTTACTCATCCCTAGGCGAATTCAGACAGGCAAGTGTCATATGAGTAGTTTCTAGAAGATTCTCTGAGTTTCCACCTAGCAAACTGCCTCTTCCATTTGTCTGCTCTCGCTCATCGCACCCTACAGAAGGGTTTTTCAGTATGCATCGCACCCCTTGTGTGTAACAGGTGAGATGCATCGTACCCTTAGCACTGAGCAGTCTGTATGGTCCAGTTTTGACCAGTTTTGAGTAGTTTTTCAGGGAGAACTTCTAGGAAATGATGTAATCAACTGACCTTGATCCTTTAGGGTATGAAACAACACTTTTAGGGGTTTAGAAACCCTTGGTTTATGGACATATGTGATTGGGGTTGCAGTGCTCAAATATGTCTATAACAATAAATATAGCCAAAAAACTATTGCAACAAGAAAAATGCCTTACTAAGGCATATATTTACCTTATTAACCATGTATAAAAAGATTATGGGTCAACTTTAAGTTAAGAAAAAAAAAATTACACATCTTTTTGTAAAATGGATCATTTTGCTAAATAAAATTTGCTTATATATAAATGAATGTTATAAACAATAATGAGGAACTTATCATGGAGGAAATTATTAGAATTGGAATAATCTTAAATCCCTAGAAAATTGGTGGGTGGAGCCATCAGCATGAATCTATTTTTTTTTAATTTATTGAAAGTCAATTCAACCTAACAAACTCTTTAATCTAAGAAAAAGACTAACCATACTCTGAGCATATTCCCTTGAGAATCAGTCTATACCCTCAATTAAAAAAATCAACAGATTCTCATCCACCTTAAGTTGAAATAAAAAACCTTCAACAAATATAAGAATTATACATATAAAAAACATATTTATAAATTTAAAAAATATTTTAATTTTAAGTTAACATATTTAAAAGGTATATAGCTCCATAGTGTAATAGGTCGTTGGCAGTTCCTAAAACACCATGGATGGAAAGGATCTACCATCTGTGTGAAAATAGGAACATCGAGGATGAAAACCACTTCCTCTTAGAGTGCCCCGCGTACAACCACATTAGATCTCAGTTTCATAATCTTTGTTGTAATACTGACTTTTTTAGCCTTTTAGGATGTCAAAATTATAGTGAACTTGGGAGGCTTCTCTCCAAGCTTTTTGAGCATAGGAATAAAATCTTAAATCCTAAATAATTTGTTTCTTTAGGTCTAATAGACCAAAGTTTGGTCTCAATGGACGTTAACCATTATCATCATCATCATCAATATTTTAATAAAATATTTAAAGTTAAAAGTGTATATATATATGGAGGAAATTATTAGAAATAGTGTAGATCTGGGATGTGACCCCTTGGGAAGTCCTGGTTACCGGGTGCAAGCCCCGGAAGTGATGATTGATGCTATGTGATTCGTTCTCCACATTTCACTAGTTTCAATCCCACTTCTTCACCCCTGTGAGCATCCCCGATGCAATGAGTTGCTAAGTGAACTTTCAAAAATCATGAGAAATTAGTCAGTTACGACTACCTCTCATGGAAATGGTATAGTGAATGACTTACTTAAGCAATTGAATCCCAAAATGTATCTATATTTAAGCTGTAAATTTTGTTTTTTTTATTATTTTTTTCTCTATAAATGTATTTTTTTATTTAACTACATAATATGTTATTTAAATTGTTATTTATTAAAAGTCGAAATAATGTTCAGTAAAATATAACAATTAATATATCAAAAAACATATATATATTTAAAAAAAATATTTTAAATTTTAAATATGTCGTGATAAAAATATATGTTAATTTTTTATTTATATTATATACACTTAAATTATATATCTATAAACCATTATCATTTTTGTAATATTTCATTAAAATATAAGCCATTATTATAAAAATGTAATACTTCATTATAATATAAAAAATAACTATATATTAAAAATTAAGTATCTATAAAAAAATATTTTAATCATTAAATTAAATTTTGTTTTGTTATATAAAATTAGAAGTATACTATTTCAATATAATATATACATATATAAGCAGTTATGGTAGGAGTGTATTATTTCAATTTTATATATAATTAGTAAAAAAAAACACATTTATATTTACAATGTAAAAAAAGAGTTGTAATCGTTCGTAGTATTAGATATAAAAGAGTTACAACATTTTTAGCCATCTATATGTAACTTTCAAATCTTTTATTATATCAAATTTAATACCAAAATTTGTTTTATTGAACATTAAAATGATCCAACTGGAACAATAACCAGGTGACGACTTAGCATATTCCACTGGATTGAAGCTTCCGAAGTTTTCTACCATCCATCGCTCTGTTTGCCTGAGCATCATCTGGTTCAGTATCTCTATTACTTGTGCTTCAAACTTCCCATCGCTCTGCCTGCCTGCCTGCCTGTTTGTCTGAGCATCATCTAGTTCATTATCACTATTACAACTGCTTCAAACTTCCTATCGATCTGCCTGCCTGCCTTCGCATCACCTGGTGGGTTCTTATAATCATTACTTATCTCTCCCTCTATTCTTTTTCGTCTTCTTCTTCCAATGGCACTCAACACAACCGCCTCTACTTCTGCATCTAATTCATCCGCGCCCAACTACTTCCATATATTTATAAATCACCGCGGCTGCGATGTCAAGAAAACCTTCGCTGCACATCTCTACCGGCGCCTTACTTCCCATGGATTGCGAGTGTTTCTTGACCGGCCAGAATTACAGGCTGGAAAAAGAATTATTTCTCAAATCGAAGAGGCTATCCAAGTGGCCTCTGTCCAGATTGCCATTTTCTCAGAAAACTATGCGAATTCGAAATGGTGTCTGGATGAGCTTCGGCTCATGGTAGACTCAGAGAAGCGCGGGGCTACCATTCTATCTGTATTTTACAATATTAAACCTTCCGATCTCCGGTGGGCGGACGCAGCTCAACAAGGACCGTACGCTCAAGCCCTGCTCAAACATGAAGAAAAGGGGCGATACGAACCCCGAAGAATTCAAGGTTGGAGAGAGGCTCTTTCTCAAGTTTCATATATCAGCGGCTTTGAGTTGGAAGCGTGTAATGGGTGAGTATCTTCGACACTCTTACAATTCCTGTCTTCGTTTTTCTTTCATGGATTGATAGCCACATGACAAATTAGGTAGGTTACTGTTTGTAATTTTACCCTCTGAATATGCCACTTTCATGGATTGATAGCCACAAGACAAATTAGGCAGGTTACTGTTTGTAATTTTACCCTCTGAATATGCCATATTCAGGGACGAGGCTGATCTCTTGGATAAGGTCATGGAAAGGGTATTGACAAAGGTTCCAAAACCAGCGTTACACGTGGCCAAATATGCAACTGGTTTGCCAGAAAAAATTGAAGATTTTGAAAGGACTGTATCATCCCAGAAGGAGCAGCAGCCGATGGAGTCTAAGGTAGTGGCGATTGCAGGTGTGGGTGGAGTTGGCAAAACTACGCTAGCCAAGGAATTCTTCAACTCTAAGAGATCAGGTTATGGCTGCTCCTCCTTTCTAGCTGATGTCAGAGAAAAAGCGTCTAGGGCGTCGCTACCTTCCCTGCAGTCTCAGCTCATTAAAGACTTGAAAGGTATAAGTAGGGAAATTGATAATTGGGAAGAAGGTATAGAAATACTTCAAACATGTCTCTCATCTTGTCAGGCTCTCATAGTAATAGACGATGTAGATGATGCTGATCAATTGGATGCATTTTTGCCAATTAAGGGCGTACTTCATCCGAAGAGCTTGATTTTGGTCACGTCCCGTGACAAGCATGTCCTTGGAAGTGCAGGAATAGGAAAATCATCAATTTATCACCTAAAGGGCCTCAATAAACCCCATTCCCAACAGCTTTTCTGTTCTTATGCATTCTTTCAGCCACATCCACGACCAGGGTTTGAAAACCTTGTCGACATGTTTGTAAAAAGCTGCAACGGTTTGCCTTTATCGCTAAAAGTTTTTGGTGCTCTTTTGTGTGGGCAAGATCAGCCTTATTGGGAAGAGAAATTGAAGGAACTTCATAGATTGCCTGATAAGATCCTGGCAAGCCTTAAAATTAGTTATAATTCATTGAATCAAAAGGAACAGCAAATATTTTTAGATATTGCTTGTTTTGGCATAGGAGAAAAGAGGGATAAGTGGGTAACAATATGGGGCGGATTGGCTGGGCTTCAAACTCTAGAAGACAGATGTCTTGTAGAGGTTGTAGAGGAGTAGGGGTCGAAGAAGATGAGAATGCACGATCACCTGCGCGACATGGGAAGAAATATTGCCGAGGAAGAAGTATCAATGCCCCGTCGTCTTTGGCGTTCGGTTGAGGAGGTCCATGATCTGTTCGAGGAGCAGTCGTTATCATCTGTAAGTCATTAATCATCTAAGACTTCATACCCATGTCCACAACTTTCAAGTTCTGTTTATTCAAATAGATAAATAATAATTATGCCAGGTACTATGTCCTAATACTGTTCTTTTAATGAACGAACAGGTAATACCAGATGTACGTGGAATTAGGATGCCTACCCGGTGGAACTTTCAAGAAATAACAAAAGAGGAGGCATTATTACCCACAAAATCAGAGATACCGCTGAACAAAATTTCAAGTGAGCCGGCGATCAAAATGAGAACATTGCAACTTCTTGAAAGTGAAGGGGAATTTGTGGAAGGCATAATAAGAAGGGTGTGGTCACCAAATCTCTTATGGCTCCGCTGGAGTAAGTGTCCCTGCTCTTCGCTGCCTACCTGGATTCCAATGGACCAGTTAAAAGTTTTAGAAGTGCGAGGGACGAAACTGAAAAATTTATGGCGTCGTGATTCTCAGGTGAGTAAATGTAGATGAACATACAGCAATACTAGATGAGAGTAATTGTGTATCTTCTGTTTTCTCATGTTATGATTAAAACGTTCAACATTGCAGGCACCTCTACAGTTGCGGGAGTTGTACGTTGATGCTCCACTTTTAGAGTTTCCAAAGTCAATAGGGAACCTGACACACCTCGAAAAGATTGTCTTCTGTGATCTAGAGCCCGCAGCAGATCTATCAACGAAGTTATCAGAAGGATTCTTTCATCTCCGCTCCTTGAAATATCTAGAGCTACATGGGTGCTTCAGGATTCTTCCGAAGGAATTTGGAAATTTAACAAATCTCCAAAGCATCGGTCTCTATGGCTGCCAAAGGATCGAGAAGCTTCCGGATTCCTTCACAGATTTAACAAATCTCCAAGTCCTCCGGCTATCTAACTGCAACAGTTTAAAGCGGCTTCCAAAATCCTTGGGAGATCTAACAAATCTCCAACGAATATCCCTCGACGGGTGCGGGAGTTTGGAGCTTCTTCCAAAATCGTTTGCGAATCTGGCAAATCTCCAACACCTCTATCTGTCGGGCTGCGGCAGATTGAAGCGGCTTCCAAATTCCTTCGGAGATTTAACAAATCTCCAGAGAATCACCCTCAAGAACTGCGAAGGTTTGGAGGTACTTCCAGAATCTTTTGGGTGTTTGACAAATCTTTTACGCATTGAACTCACTGGCTGCAAAAGATTGAAGACCCTACCAGATTCCTTCACAGGTTTAACGAGCCTTCAACACCTCAAGCTGTCTGACTCCGACAAATTGAAGCGTCTTCCAAAATTCTTGGGGTGTTTAACAAATCTGCAATGCATTGGTCTAGCTTGGTTTCCGAGTTTGAAAAAACTTCCAAATTCCATGGGCGATTTAACAAATCTCCAAGAAATCAGCCTGTCAAGCTGCGGCAGATTGAAGCGGCTTCCAAATTCCTTGGGAGATTTAACAAATCTCCAGAGAATCACCTTCAGCAACTGCGAAGGTTTGGAGGTACTTCCAGAATCTTTTGGGCGTTTGACAAATCTTTTAAGCATTGAACTCACTGGCTGCAAAACATTGAAGAAGCTTCCAGATTCCTTCACAGGTTTAACAAGTCTTCAACACCTCAAGCTGTCTGGCTCCGACAGATTGAAGCGTCTTCCAAAATCCTTGGGGTGTTTAACAAATCTCCAGAATATTATTCTATCCAATTGCAAGAGTTTGAAAAAACTTCCAAATTCCTTGGGGGATTTAACAAATCTCCAAGAAATCAGACTGGACAAGTGCGAAAGTTTGGAGGTACTTCCAGATTCCTTTGAGAATTTAAAGAATCTTCAAAGGACCACCCTGCAAGATTTCGGCTTGAAGACGCTTCCAGATTACTTTCAGCATTTAACAAATCTTGTGTCAATCGATCTGGGAGCATGTAGAAGTTTGAAGATGCTTCCAAATAATTTATTTGGGAATTTAACAAATCTCAAAACAGTACGTCTGTCCGGTTGCGAAAGTTTGGAAAAGCTTCCACATTTGTTGGGAAATTTGACAGAACTCCGATCCATTCAGTTGAATGGCTGCAAAAGTTTGAAGAAGCTTCCGAAATCGTTGGGGGAGAAAACAAATCTCCGAGACATTGATCTGTCTGGATGCAAAAGTTTGAAGAAGCTTCCGAAATCGTTGGGGAATCTATCGCAGCTGATATTTCTGAATTTGAGTACGTGTTCGATTGCACTACCTGGAAACATGACCACGCTTCAATTCTTAGACTTATCAGGATGTGTCCAAATGGCAACATTGCCCGCCCAAGTGGAACATCAGAAGTCCTTGAAATTGTTGAATCTCTTGGCTACACACTTAAAAGAGTTGACCATTAATGCACAGACTGCATGGCTAAGCAATTTGAAATATCTGTTCTTAGGAAGTCCTTTGTTGAAAGAGCTGCCACCTTCGTTCGGATGCCTATTGAGTTTGGAGGTACTGCTGCTCCATGGATGCCAGGAATTGAAACGCCTGCCCGATTCATTTGCACTGTTGACTCAGTTGACTGAGTTGGACATATCAAAATGTGGAATACAAGAGTTACCAGATCTCATGGAGATGAACAATCTTGATACTTTAAGTGTACGCTATTGTCCGCTGAGGGAACTGCCATTTAAGGAGTCGTATGCCCCAAGGAGAAAGAGAAAGCGAAGAGCAACGGAGAAAGGCCTGATTCGGCTCAGGCGGTTAGAGTTGTACTGCACAGAAGTAAGAGAGTTATCTTTTCCTGAAGGTGTGTGTATTAACCTTAGAATCCTAAGCATCATGTATTGTAATGATTTGGTAAAGGTTGGTTCATTGCCAGCAACAGTAGGGAGTCTGATTTTGAGGGGTTGCGGTGCGTTGGGAAAAGTAGAAGGGCTTGGTGGGTTGGCAAAACCTTGGGAGGTAGACCTGCGAGGGTGTTGTAATATAGAAATGGGGGAGGTGCCACATTTCGGGAATACCACGCGTTTATTCATCCCAACTGACACTTACAACAATCCCCGGGAGGTGGAGGAGGAGGTCAAGGTGGAGATGGAGGAGGTGGTCAGGGTGCTGTATCGTTATGCCTTAACTTCCGGATGGTTTTTGACCCGATGAAGAGGTGGGCAGTACAGTCTTCGTTGTAAGGCTTTAGTGTAAATATGAAAGTTATCTTAGTTGTGTTATATATTTATGAATTTTAAATAAAAATAAATAAATGAGAAGCATTGAAATAACATCAGACAGCGGTGGTCTTATTAAAATATTGATGATAAAGAAGGTATATTCGAAGCTCACAAATTAAACGTGTCTCCTTTAAATGAGACGCGATAGGATTGTTTCCACTACACTATGAAAATATAAAATCCTCCCCACTACACTATGAAAATATAAAATTATATTCTCTAGTTTATAGTGCTTAAAAAAAATTAGGTATGAATAATATTGTTGGATTTTCAAGTTTATAGCGTTTAAAGGTGTATTTTACAATATGAGTGATATTTATAATTTTTGTCGAGGAATGATTTTTCTTGATACATTATCCCGTTTTTGTGTTGGGCTATTATGTTTTCTGACTTCTATTTATTTATTTTATGTTAGTTATCTAGTTTGTAGTATGTATGTGTGCTTTTTATTAGCTTGTATTTATGGTTTTGGGGTAATGGTTAATTCTGGATATTGATTTTTGATTGATAAAGTTAATCATAAACAATATCTTACAAAGCATATTAGTTGTAAATTTTACTTTTTGAATATTAATCAAAATTAAGTAGGATATTACAAAAAAAGAGTGATATGAGAATACAATTATTTGAAAAAGATTTCAAAATTTTATATGAGAAATAAGTAATTTGAAAATTAGATATTTAGAATATTCTAATGAATAAAATGAAAAATTCTAGTTATTATATTTTTTGAAAATATAACATTTTTGTATTAATTAAATATACTATTGAAGTAAGATGAGATGAGCATTTCTTCTAATTAGAGATATTGTGGTAATGAATTCTAAGAAACTATTATTTGTCATTTTAAATATTATTTCTTTATTAATGAAGAAAGAAATACATGATTATCTAGATGAAGATATTCATCACCTTTTAATAAAAAGTATACCTTTCGTTAATGCAACTTTATGCCTATTTTTCTTTTCACATTCAAAATTGTGAATTAGAGAAGGAATTAGACACCATACAAAAGGACATTGGACAATATTTTCATAATACTTCTCATCATGCGCTATGATTATTCATTGGATGTGTGGTCATGACAACAATGAGTTGTATACTTAATGGTTTAGCTTCACATTACTTCATTTAATTGAATATACAAGTGGTGAACTTAAGCATGGATAGGGAGTTATTACTTGCATTGTTCCTAAGATGACACTATTAAGTATGGTGTACTCTATGAATTTTTCACTTTACACTCTTTATGCCTGCACACTTTTATATGTGGGTGTAGGGAGTATTTATGATACATTGACCATATATGATCTTCTTATGGATGACAATATACTCCTTCCTTTCACTCTCCCTTGTGACAAATCATTTGTGTTAGTATCTTTTCATTTTGAGTCATCCTTTTTACCTTAGGAGCATGGACAAGGCCTAACCACCTAATGTCTAATACTTTTTGACAAGGTCCCTTTTTCCTTTGTACCCTTTATCATGATCCTTGCTCATAGGTTTGGCCTTATTTGGGTTCCTATACTTCGGAAACTTCCAAGTTACTTGTTTAATCACTGGGCTTCAACCCCTGTATTTGGTAATGGTTGGGAACTACACATTTCCTTAGAGTTCCTGGATATTTGTTATATTATTTGAGCGACTAACCCCATGTGATGTACGTTGATATGGGAGAAAGGAAGGGAAACTTGGACCTCTTTGTTTGGGGGTTCTAGGGCATGGGACCCAACAAAAATTTATTGGTATGTTTAAGCCCTATTTTTTGGTGTTCTTTTGTCCCATCGTTTTCTAATTTTCATTAAGGAATTAAGGTTTAATCTAATCTGCGACATTGGATTAAGGATTTTGGATGTTATAAAATCCTATATATTGTATTGTAAATGATGAAGAAACATAGAGGTAATACTCTAAACATTTTGTTGGTTTTCCTGGTTATGGGTTTCTAGAGTAAATCTCTAAGTATTATGTGTAATTGTTAGTTTTTACTTTTTTATTCATAAAGAATATGTGTATGCATTGCTTACTTGAAATGTTTAAAACTTACAATAACACTTCCTCTATTGTGTGTCTCCCATACTATGTAAACTTCTTTGCGTTGTGGGCTCATAAATAGCACCACAATGCTTTTTAGCTATACAAAGACAACAAAAAAATGTCATCTCATAAGTCATTTCGGTTTCCGAAGAAATGGCATAAGAAAGCTAAATTATTAGATTTATATAATAAGGCATTGATCAAAATACTTAAATCCAAATAAATGAGGATATATGGATCAATTTACTTTAATTTTGCGGTTATTAACTACCTCTCTTGTTTGCATGAGGATATGCAAAATGTCTAGTGTAAGGGAAACGTTGGGCCCCTGTTCTTACATGATTTCAAAGGTCATTTTCCCTTTATTCCTCATTCATCATTACCTTCATTACCATATATTTGTCCATTCTCATCCCCTGCAAACTTCATAAGACATATGAGCATTAATATGGCTAATTTTCATCATTTGATGGTTACTCATTGTTGGAAATACTAAGAGGGGGGTGAATCAGTATTTCTTTTCAATTGTTACATTTACTAGTTAGATCACTTATATTTAGAACACAAAATGAACAATAAGAATAAATGCCTTTATTAATTTATTTTTCACAATAAATCAAGTACAATGTATATAGGGTTCCAACCCTAGATGAAGACACCAATCTTCAATCTCCCAGGCTCCAGCCTATTTCCAAGCACCAACTTGGACTTTTGTGAGGCTCCGACCTCTAGGGCACCAACCCTATCTTCTCAAGGCACTAACAATGCGTTTAGAGGCTCTAACCCCTACGGCACCAACCCTTCTCTGGTACAGATTCCGACCTGGTTTCTTGAGGACACCGATCCTCTAAGGCTCTAACTCTATCCTCCAAGGCACCAACCTTGTCTTTTCGAGGTTCCAACCTCTTGGGCTCCAACCCTCAGCTTCACTTCGCCAAGATATGTTTAGTTGTACTTCATGGCTCCTAATGGCATCTTCACTAAGCCTTGTCAATCTTCAGCAATGCCTTAACTTTAGTCTCCACGCAACATCATCAATGATAACCTTGTCCTTCACATGAAGGTATCACCATTGCTCTTCATGCTACCCAAACAAAACTTCTTCAGGGTCACCTCATGACGGCTTCAATGTATCATCATCTCCAAGGGTGCCTTCAAGATCAAGTAAAGCTTCTTAACAAGATGTCTTCAATAGGCCAAGGTTGCATTTTTAAGAATATTCAGTATGCTCCAAAGAGATGCTCCTTTAAGAGTATTTCAATATTGTTTAAACCCAAGGTCTACTCCACTACAGTTCCTCAACCAGGCTCTTCAAATTTGACCACAAGATTGGCCAATCATCTTCTCTTAAGCTCACTCCATAGGGCTTTCAATCAAATACCTACAATAGACTACCCCAACAACCTCTCTTGCACAAAACCAAATGTGCTTTCAAATCCACACTCAGGTCACCAGTCCACAAAGAGATTACTGTGGGTTTTCAATGTTACCAGAGATGCTCTGAATATGCTTCAAGAAGCCTTCAATTCCGCTTCAATAAATGTTCAACAAAGTTGTTTAAAAACCTGTTTCATCTTTGACCAAAGGAATGTTCCCAAATATTTGTATTGCTCCACAAAATGGGTTTCATCCTCCACAAGTTCAGGTTTGGATATGCAATCACAAAAAACTATCCACTGTAGATAAGTGGGAGTCTACACACCACAGATCTGAGTCTCTTGTAGAATATCCTGAGCCTTCCACAGACACTTGAGCTTTGATATACTAATCCAAGGTCTTACAAGTCTGTTGTTCATACCTTCTTTAGGTTCAAGCTTCACAATGACACTGCCCACAGGGAACTATCTAAAGTGAAGTCCTCTTGCCACAAAATTGAGGTGATGACAGTTTAGTAAAATTGAGTTGTAATAAGAGACTTGTCCTACTATAATACTATGATTCTCTTTCCAATCTGAGCCCTAACAGATATTCTTACCACACTTATCACAGGTCCAAGGTAAGATGTCTGAGTTGTGATGACACCACAGGTCTCTGAACTATTACAAGGTTTTGGTTCGACTGTTCCACAACTTGAAATGTTGACTGTTCACAAGGTTTGAGGTGATGTAATATGGTCTGAGCACCAAAACAATTCTCCATAGGCAGGGAGTTCGAAGATGTAGCTTGAATGATCACCCAACAAAAACGAGTTGTAGATCAACAAGTCTGAGTCCTGAAAAAGAGGTTTGAGTTCTACACCCATAGGAAATTGTTCTCACACTTGTCCACTGCTATAATGGAGAAAGCCCAATCACAGAGAGTATTTGCCCAAATTGTATTCAATAACATCCTCCTCGGCCTTCTGTGCTTCTTCTCTAAAATGATCACCAAAACTGATGATTAGAAATGAGGTCTACGGTTTCTATATGTACACATTTCATTCATGAATTGAATGGTCACGTCATAAAGGTATGCAGACTTGAATTTACACGTTCAGGTTAGCTTGCTGGCCAGAAATTATACCTTAACTTAAAAAATCAATAACTTTCCAACCGCTTGGAATTTCGAGATGTGTCATAGTTCATTGGAAAGGAAAAATTATGCTCTTTAAGATGGTGTAGGTCTCATGGAAGAATTCTGCCTCTAAGGTAGAAAATAGTATTTTTTAATGTGACTGATATTTATGAGTGCAGAAATATAGGATAACAACATTCTTTCATAGATGGGCTTCCTCTTCATGGATGGTTCCTTTGTTAATTGTCTTCACAATTCATGTCTGTGTCTTCATGTCATTATGTCTGTGCCCTCTTCATGTTCTTGGTTGCCTCAAATTCATTAATTCTTTTATAGGGGCCTTCCAATATTGTTCCTTAAATGTTCTTCATTTGCAAGGTTAGTTGGGCATCATTTATGTGTGTAAGGCTTCATATGCATTTAGTATTTTTCATGCATGTAGCATATGAATCTAGAGTTTCATATATGCATTTAGGGTATCTTTAACATCTTCAACACGTGTTTGACATAAATTCACAACATCTAAGGTTAGGGTTTCCTTTATCTTTAACTATATTAATTTCCCTTGGGTTAAGTTCATTAATGGTTTGACATCATATTGACTTAAGTGATTCTAGCGTTTGTCATTGTCAATGGCACATAGGGTTAGCTTCAACAATGTTGGACATGACATCATATTGACATCAATGATAACCTTATCCAATAATCTCCCCTTTTGTCATTGATGGCAATACTCTCCCCCTTTTAACATTCTCTCCCCCTTTGACATCAATGGCAATTGGGGTGCCCAAGTACTCCCCCTATCAAGCTGCTTATTGACATGTTGCTTTATCATTCATCAATGATAGTTCTCCATGATATATATATTGCTCCCCCTATCAAGATTCTCTTGTTTCTGGCAATGTGGTCCATAATAGATGTGTTTGAATTTCTTTATGTGATGAACCAACTCCCCCTATCTGCACAACCTCCTCTAGCTCATGAAAGATTACATGCTTAGTGATCAATTGGAAAATATCTTCAATAGTAGTTCATAGATGAATAAGGGATCATGTTCTTCAATGAAAAGTTCCTGAGAGATGATCTATCAAAGAATGAATGTCCATGTTGCTCATCAAGGATTTCATAGGGTCCATTCACAAATAGCTTCTGAAAGAATGCCTAATCATCATAAGCTCCCCCTAACTATATGCATGGTATTCTTTTTGGCAGAGTCTCCCCATCAAATACTTGGAATATCCAGGATGACATCATCAAGTCAACAACATGTGTTGTTGGCTGGAGAGTTCAAGAGACTTCTAGATTGTATTTGCTTCCTTCTCCATACTTGTGTAACCTTTTTCTCTGGTATGGTTCTTGCTTGTGTAGGGGCCCAATTCAAGTTACAATCACATGCCATATGTCCAATGTTATGACACTTGAAGCACTCTATGTTTTTCATGTATAAAAAATCATGAATGCTTGCAAAATTGCTTCTCATAGATTGACAGGGACCATTAAATTTATCTTTGTGATATGCCCTACAATCTTTTTCCATGTTCCCAAAGTTTGTACAAGAATAGAAATAACCAAGAAATATACTTTGATACCTGGGAGAAGAAGGTTTCCTTGATGTACTTCTAAAGTCTTTTTGCCATGGGATCCTTTGATGACAACCATTGCTTCTTTCATCCTTGACACCATCTGCATTTCTTCTTGGAGTAGTATTTCTTCCAATGTCAACTTGACTCTTGCCTTTGCTGGGAGCATCAACATTTCTTCCAGGCTTCCTCACATCTTTGTTGTTTGAAGCATTATCATTATTGCTTAAGGATTCACCTGCATAGATAAGAACTGATTTATCGAGGGGAGACCTTTGATGACTTAGGATGTCTTATAGGGTTTGAGAACTTTTTAAGTTCTTATTCATCAAGTCAACTTCCTTTTTAAGAAAGACAAATTTTTCCTTCATTTTCTTGCATTCTTTGTCCTTCTTTGATAGAATGATCTCCATTTCTTCCTTCATCTTGGTTGCTTCACATGATTGGGCCTTAAGAGAAGTGATTTCTAATCTCAACTTGGTAATGTCATCATCCTTTTCTTCTAGTTAGCATATCATGGTGTTTCTCTCCTTTTATGCGTCATCAACTTGTCCTTCTATGAATGTCAAAGCTTCCATTACCTTCTCAGCTCCTTGTGATTGTTTCCTTGCTTCTTCTAGTTGAGATCTAAGGAAGGAGACCTCTTCCTTGTATTGACCAATCTCTGCTTCAAGTTTTTTCAAGCTCTTGTGCCTTTGTTCAAGGTGGCTTGACAAGATATCTTCCCGTTTCTTTGCTTTATCCAATTGATTTGTCATGGATATGACTTATTTATGATGATTTCTCTTGTTTTGATGAAATTCTTCCTTAATATTGGTGAGCTCCTCATCTCTTTCTTGTACTTGAAGCTTGACAAGGTCAACTTCCTTCCTTGTCTTGTCCTGGTCACCAACTCGCGCTTTCTTCTTAAGTTCCTCATTTTCCTTTTTCAGATTGTTAATCTCTTCCATGGCATCCATAATCTTAGTGAGGAGATCTTCATGAAAATCTTCTTCATTTGCTTCATCTTCTAGGTCTTATTTAGCATTGATGTCATCACTCTTATCTTCAGCTTCCTTGATTTTCTCTAGATTTCCTTCTTGTTTTCCATCATTTTCTTGACTAGAGATCATTGTCAATGCTCCTTTTGAGTGAAGATCATGAAGATTATCCCATATGCCTTTTGCTGATGAACATTTTTCAAAATTGGCCTTCATAGAATTAGGTAGCCCATCCAAGATTGCTTTCATTGCTTTTGTATTATGTTCCTTGGATTCTCCATCCATCATGCTATTAGTAGTCACCAATTTCCAGACTTCAAAGACTTGACTCTTTAAGAAATTCCTGATTCTTGCCTCCCATATATCAAAGTTTCCATTGAATAATGGAGCCTTCACAAATTGATTGAATTCAATTTCAGTGGTTGAGGGAGACACATCTTTAGGAGGATTGGAGACTTTCTTCCTTGGCTTTTCCATTTGTGTTCTAATGATCAAACTTCAAGTTGTTAGGCTTTGAGTGAAGGTACTGGCTCTAATACCAATTGTTGGAAATATTGAGAGCGGGGTGAATCAGTATTTCTTTTCAATTGTTACTTTTACCAGTTAGATCACTTATATTTAGAACACAAAATGAACAACAAGAATAAATGTTTTTATTAATTTCTTTTTCACAATAAATCAAGTACAATGTATATAGGGCTCCAACCCTAAATGAAGACACCAATATTCAATCTCTCAGGCTCCAACCTGTTGCCAAGAACCAAATTGGACTTTTGTGAGGGTCTGACGTCTAGGGCACCAACCCTATCTTCTCAAGGCACCAACCTTGCATTTAGAGGCTCCAACCCCTAGGGCACCAACCCTTCTCTGGTATACGTTCTGACCCGGTTTCTTAAGGACATCAATCCTCTAGGGATCCAACCCTATCCTCCAAGGCACCAACCTTGTCTTTTCGAGGCTCCAACCTCTTGGGATCCAACCCTCAGCTTCACTTCGTCACGATACGTTTAGTTGTACTTCATGGCTCTCAAGGTTTTCTTCACTGAGCCTTGTCAATATTCAGTAATGCCTTAACTTTAGTCTCCACGTCACGTCATCAATGACAACCTTGTTCTTCACATGAAGGTGTCACCATTTCTCTTCATGCTACCGAAAAAAAACTTCTTCAAGGTCACCTCATGATAGCTTCAATGTATCATCATCTCCAAGGGTGCCTTCAAGATCAGCTAAACCTTCTTAACAAGATGTGTTCAATAGGCCAAGGTCGTATGCTTAACAATCTTCAATATGCTCCAAAGAGATGCTCCTTCAAGAGTATTTCAAGCTTGTTTAAACCCAAGGCATTCTCCATTAGAGTTCCTCAACTAGGATCTTCAAATTTGATCACAAGATTGGCAAAACATCTTCTCTTAAGATCACTCCATAGGGATTTCAATCAAGTACCTACAATAGACTGCCCCAAGAACCTCTCTTGCACGCAACCAAATATGCTTTCAAATTGACACTCAGGTCACAAGTCCACAAAGAGATTACTGTGGGTTTTCGATGTTACTAGAGATTCTCCAAATATGCTTCAAGAAGCCTTTAATTCCGCTTCAATAAATGATCAACAAAGTTGCTTAAAAACCTGTTTCCACTTTTACCAAAGGAATGCTCCCAAAGATCTGTATTTCTCCACAGGATGGGTATAATCCTCCACAAGTTCAGGTCCTAATCTACAATCACAAAAGGTTGTCCACTATAGATAAGTGGCAATCTACACATCACATATATGAGTCTCTTGTAGACTATCCCAAGCCTTCCATAGACACCTGAGCTTTCATATACTAATCTGAGGTCTTACAAGTCTGTTGTTCATACCTTCTTCAGGTTAAATATTCACAATGACATTTCCCACATGCAACTGTCTGAGGTGTAGTCCTCTTGCCATAGAGTTGAGGTGATGATTGTTTAGTAAAACCGAGTTGTAATAAGAGACTTTTCCTACTGTAATACTGTGATTCTCTTTCCAATCGAAGCCCTCATAGATATGCTTACCACAGTTATCACAGATACAAGGTAGGATGTCTGAGTTGTGATGACACCACAGGTCTCTGAACTATAACAAGGTTCTGGTCTGACTGTTCCACAACTTGAAATGTTGATTGTTCACAAGGTTTGAGGTGATGTAATATGGTCTGAGCTCCAAAACAAGTCTCCACAGGAAGGCAATTCGAAGTATGTAGCTTGAATGATCACCCAACAAAATTGAGTTGTAGATCAACAAGTTTGAGTCCTGAAAAAGAGGTTTGAGTTCTACACCCACAGGAAATTGTTCTCACACCTATCAACTGCTATAATGGAGGAAGCCCAATCACAAAGAGTATTTTCCCAAACTGTATTCTATAGCATCCTCCTCAGACTTCTCTGTTTCTCATTTGAAATGATCACTGAAACTGATGATTAGAAATGAGGTGTGTGGTTT
>APFE030181968.1:43927-59074 GCA_000404065.3 Pinus taeda
TCTCTATTAATGAAGAAAGAAATACATGATTATCTAGATAAAGATATTCATCACTTTTTAATAAAAAGTATACCTTTTGTTAATGCAACTTTATGCCTATTTTTCTTTTCACATTCAAAATTGTGAATTAGAGAAGGAATTAGACACCATACAAAAGGACATTGGACAATATTTTCATAATACTTTTCATCATGCGCTATGATTATCCATTGGATGTGTGGTCATGACAACAATGAGTTGTATACTTAATGGTTTAGCTTCATATTACTTCATTTAATTGAATATACAGGTGGTGAACTTAAGCATGGATAGGGAGTTATTACTTGCATTGTTCCTTAGATGACATTATTAAGTATGGTGTCCTCTATGAATTTTCACTTTACACTCTTTATGCCTGCACACTTTTATATGTGGGTGTAGGGAGTATTTATGATACATTGACCATATATGATCTTCTTATGGATGACAATATACTCCTTCCTTTCACTCTTCCTTGTGACAAATCATTCGTGTTAGTATCTTTTCATTTTGGGTCATCCTTTTTACCTTAGGAGCATGGACAAGGCCTAACCACCTAATGTCTAATACTTTTTGACAAGGTCCATTTTGCCTTTGTACCCTTTATCATGATCCTTGCTCATAGGTTTGGCCTTATTTGGGTTCCTATATTTCGGAAACTTCCAAGTTACTTGTTCAATCACTGGGCTTCAACCCCTTTATTTGGTAATGGTTGGGAACTACACATTTCCTTAGAATTCTTGGGTATGTGTTATATTATTTGAGCGACTAACCCCATATGATGTACGTTGATATGAGAGAAAGGAAGGGAAACTTGGACCTCTTTGTTTGGGGGTTCTAGGGCATAGGACCCAACAAAAATTTATTGGTATGTTTAAGCCCTATTTTTTGGTGTTTTTTTTTTATCTCATCGTTTTCTAATTTTCATTAAGGAATTAAGGTTTAATCTAATCTGTGACATTGGATTAAGGATTTTGAATGTTATAAAATCCTATATATTGTATTGTAAATGATGAAGAAACATAGAGGTAATACTCTAAACATTTTGTTGGTTTTCTCGGTTATGGGTTTCTAGAGTAAATCTCTGAGTATTATGTGTAATTGTTAGTTTTTACTTTTTTATTCATAAAGAATATGTGTATGCATTGCTTACTGTAAATGTTTAAAACTTACAATACACTTCCTATATTGTGTGTTTCCCATACTATGTAAACTTCTTTGCGTTGTGGGCTCATAAATAGCACCACAATGCTTTTTAGCTATACAAAGACAACAAAAAAATGTTATCTCATAAGTCATTTCCGTTTCCGAAGAAATGGCATAAGAAAGCTAAACTATTAGATTTATATAATAAGGCATTGATCAAAATACTTAAATCCAAATAAATGAGGATATATGGATCAATTTACTTTAATTTTGCGGTTATTAACTACCTCTCTTGTTTGCATGAGGATATGCAAAATATCTAGTCTAAGGGAAATGTTGGGCCCCTGTTCTTACATGATTTCAAAGGTCATTTTCCCTTTATTCCTCATTCATCATTACCTTCATTACCATATATTTGTCCATTCTCATCCCCTACAAACTTCATAAGACATATGAGCATTAATATGGCTAATTTTCATCATTTGATGGTTACTCATTGTTGGAAATACTGAGAGGGGGGGTGAATCAATATTTCTTTTCAATTGTTACATTTACTAGTTAGATCACTTATATTTAGAACACAAAATGAATAATAACAATAAATGCTTTTATTAATTTATTTTTCACAATAAATCAAGTACAATGTATATAGGGCTCCAACCCTAGATGAAGATACCAATCTTCAATCTCCCAAGCTCCAGCCTATTTCCAAGCACCAACTTGGACTTTTGTGAGGCTCTGACCTCTAGGGCACCAAGCCTATCTTCTTAAGGCACTAACCTTGCGTTTAGAGGCTCTAACCCCTATGGCACCAACCCTTCTCTGGTACAGACTCCGACCTGGTTTCTTGAGGACACTGATCCTCTAGGGCTCCAACCCTATCCTCCAAGGCACCAACCTTCTCTTTTCGAGGCTCCAACCTCTTGGGCTCCAACCCTCAGCTTCACTTCGCCAAGATATGTTTAGTTGTACTTCATGGCTCCCAAGGTCGTCTTCACTGAGCCTTGTCAATCTTCAGCAATGCCTTAACTTTAGCCTCCACGCAACATCATCAATGATAACCTTGTGCTTCACATGAAGGTGTCACCATTGCTCTTCATGCTACCCAAACAAAAATTCTTCAGGGTCACCTCATGATGGCTTCAATGTATCATCATCTCCAAGGGTGCCTTCAAGATCAGTTAAAGCTTCTTAACAAGATGTCTTCAATAGGCCAAGGTTGTATGTTTAAGAATATTCAGTATGCTCCAAAGAGATGCTCCTTTAAGAGTACTTCAAGCTTGTTTAAACCCAAGGTCTACTCCACTACAGTTCCTCAACCAGGCTCTTCAAATTTGACCACAAGATTGGCCAATCATCTTCTCTTAAGATCACTCAATAGGGATTTCAATCAAGTACCTACAATAGACAGCCCCAAGAACATCTCTTGCACAAAACCAAATGTGCTTTCAAATCCACACTCAGGTCACTAGTCCATAAAGAGATTACTGTGGGTTTTCAATGTTACCAGAGATGCTCTGAATATGCTTTAAGAAGCCTTCAATTCCGCTTCAATAAATGTTCAACAAAGTTGTTTAAACACATGTTTCATCTTTGACCAAAGGAATGTTCCCAAATATCTGTATTGCTCCACAAAATGGGTTTGATCCTCCACAAGTTCAGGTTTGGATACGCAATCACAAAAAACTGTCCACTGTAGATAAGTGGGAGTCTACACACCACAGATCTGAGTCTCTTGTAGAATATCCTGAGCCTTCCATAGACACTTGAGCTTTCATATACTACTCCAAGGTCTTACAAGTCTATTGTTCATACCTTCTTTAGGTTCAAGCTTCACAATGACACTGCCCACAGGGAACTATCTGAACTGTAGTCCTCTTGCCATAGCGTTGAGGTGATGACAGTTTAGTAAAATTGAGTTGTAATAAGAGACTTGTCCTACTATAATACTATGATTCTCTTTCCAATATGAGCCCTCATAGATATTCTTAACACACTTATCACAGGTCCAAGGTAGGATGTCTGAGTTGTGATGACACCACAGGTCTCTGAACTATTACAAGGTTCTGGTTCGACTGTTCCATAGCTTGAAATGTTGACTGTTCACAAGGTTTGAGGTGATGTAATATGGTCTGAGCGCCAAAAAAATTCTCCATAGGCAGGGAGTCCGAAGTATGTAGCTTGAATGATCACCCAACAAAAACGAGTTGCATATCAACAAGTCTGAGTCCTGAAAAAGAGGTTTGATTTCTACACCCATAGGAAATTGTTCTCACACTTGTCCACTGCTATAATGGAGAAAGCCCAATCACAGAGAGTATTTTCCCAAATTGTATTCAATAACATCCTCCTCATCCTTCTATGCTTCTTCTCTAAAATGATCATCGAAACTGATGATTAGAAATGAGGTCTACGGTTTCTATATGTACACATTTCATTCATGAATTGAATGGTCACGTCATAAAGGTATGCAGACTTGAATTTACACGTTCAGGTCAGCTTGCTGGCCAAAAATTATACCTTAACTTAAAAGTTCAATAACTTTCCAACCGCTTGGAATTTCGGGACGTATCATAGTTCGTTGGAAAGGAAAACTTATGCTCTTTAAGATGGTGCAGATCTCATGGAAGAATTCTGCCTCTAAGGTAGAAAAAAGTATTTTTTAATGTGACTGATATTTATGAGTGCAGAAATATAGGATAACAACATTCTTTCATAGATGGGCTTCCTCTTCATGGATGATTCCTTGGTTAATTGTCTTCACAATTCATGTCTGTGTCTTCATGTCATTATGTCTGTGCCCTCTTCATGTTCTTGGTTGCCTCAAATTCATTAATTCTTTTATAGGGCCCTTCCAAAATTGTTCCTTAAATGTTCTTCATTTGCAAGGTTAGTTGGGCATCATTTATGTGTGTAAGGCTTCATATGCATTTAGTATTTTTCATGCATGTAGCATATGCATCTAGAGTTTCATATATGCATTTAGGGTATCTTTAACATCTTCAACAATTGTTTGACATAAATTCACAACATCTAAGGTTAGGGTTTCCTTTATCTTTAACTATATTAATTTCCATGGGGTTAAGTTCATTAATGGTTTGACATCATATTGACTTAAGTGGTTCTAGCATTTGTCATCGTCAATGGAACACAGGGTTAGCTTCAACAATGTTGGACATGACATCATATTGACATCAATGATAACCTTATCCAATAATCTCCCCTTTTGTCATTGATGGCAATACTCTCCCCCTTTTAGCATTCTTTCCCCCTTTGACATTAATGGCAACTGGGGTGCCCAAGTACTCCCCCTATCAAGCTACTTATTGACATGCTGCTTTATCTTATTCTCTTCACCAATGATAGTTCTCCATGATATATATATTGCTCCCCCTATCAAGATTCTCTTCTTTCTGGAAATGTGGTCCATAATAGATGTGTTTGCATTTCTTGATGTGATGAACCAACTCCCTTGATCTGCACAACCTCGTCTAGCTCATGAAAGATTACATGCTTAGTGATCAAGTGGAAACGATCTTCAATAGTAGTTCATGGATGAATAAGGGATCATGTTCTTCAATGGAAAGTTCCTGAGAGATGATCTATCAAAGAATGAATGTCCATGTTTCTCATCAAGGATTTCATAGGGTCCATTCACAAATAGCTTATGCAAGAATGCCTAATCATCATAAGCTCCCCCTAACTGTATGCATGGTCTTCTTTTTGGCAGAGTCTCCCCATCAAATACTTGGAATATCTATGATGACATCATCAAGTCAACAACATGTGTTGTTGGCCGGAGGGTTCAAGAGACTTCCAGATTGTATTTGCTTCCTTCTCCATACTTGTGTAACCTTTTTCTCTAGTATGGTTCTTGCTTGTGTAGGGGCCCAATTCAAGTTACAATCACGTGCCATATGTCCAATGTTATGACACTTGAAGCATTCTATGTTTTTCATGTATAAAAAATCATGAATTCTTGCAAAATTGCTTCTCATAGATTGACAGGGACGATTAAATTTATCTTTGTGATATGCCCTATAATCTTTTTCCATGTGCCCAAAGTTTGTACAAGAATAGAAATAACCAAGAAATATACTTTGATACCTGGGAGAAGAAGGTTTCCTTGATGTACTTCTAAAGTCTTTTTGCCTTGGGATCCTTTGATGACAACCATTGCTTCTTTCATCCTGGACACCATCTGCATTTCTTCTTGGAGTAGTATTTCTTCCAATGTCAACTTGACTCTTGCCTTTGTTGGGAGCATCAACATTTCTTCTAGGCTTCCTCACATCTTTGTTGTTTGAAGCATTATCATTATTGCTTAAGGATTCACTTGCATAGCTAAGAACTGATTTATCGAGGGGAGACCTTTGATGACTTAGGATGTCATATAGGGTTTGAGAACTTTTCAAGTTCTTATTCATCAAGTCAACTTCCTTTTTAAGAAAGACAATTTCTTCCTTCATTTTCTTGCATTCTTCATCCTTCTTTGATAAAATGATCTCCATTTCTTCCTTCATCTTGGTTGCTTCACATGATTGGGCCTTAAGAGAAGTGATTTATAATCTCAACTTGGTAATGTCATCATCCTTTTCTTCTAGTTGGCATATCATGGTGTTTCTGTCCTTTTATGCTTCATCAACTTGTCCTTCTATGAATGTCAAAGCTTCCATCACCTTCTCAGCTCCTTGTGCTTGTTTCCTTGCTTCTTTTAGTTGAGATATAAGGGAGGAGACCTCTTCCTTGTATTGAACAATCTCTGCTTCAAGTTTTTTCAAGCTCTTGTGCCTTTGTTCAAGGTGGCTTGACAAGATATCTTCCCATTTATTTGCTTTATCCAATTGATTTGTCATGGATATGACTTCTTTATGATGATTTCTCTTGTTTTGATGAAATTCTTCCTTAATATTGGTGAGCTCCTCATCTCTTTCTTGTACTTGAAGCTTGACAAGGTCAGCTTCCTTCCTTGTCTTGTCCTGGTCACCAGCTCGCACTTTCTTCTTAAGTTCCTAATTTTCTTTTTTCAAATTGTTAATCTCTTCCATGGCATCCATAATCTTAGTGAGGAGATCTTCCTCAAAATCTTCTTCATTTGCTTCATCTTCTAGGTCTTCTTTAGCATTGATGTCATCACTCTTATCTTCAGCTTCCTTGATCAGCTCTAGATTTCCTTCTTGTTTTCCATCATTTTCTAGATTAGAGATCATTGTCAATGCTCCTTTTGAGTGAAGATCATCAAGATTATCCCATATTCCTTTTGCTGACGAACATTTTTCAAAATTGGCCTTGATAGAATTAGGTAGTGCATTCAAGATTGCTTTCATTGCTTTTGTATTATGTTCCTTGGATTCTCCATCCATCATACTATTAGCAGTCACCAATTTCCAGACTTCAATGCCTTGAGTCTTTAAGAAATTCTTTATTCTTGCCTCCCATATATCAAAGTTTCCAGTGAATAATGGAGCCTTCACAAATTTATTGAATTCAATTTCGTTGGTTGAGGGAAACACATCTTTAGGAGGATTGGAGAACTTCTTCCTTGGCTTTTCCATTTGTGTTCTAATGATCAAACTTCAAGTTTGTAGGCTTTGAGTGAAGGTACTGGCTCTAATACCAATTGTTGGAAATATTGAGAGCGGGGTGAATCAATATTTCTTTTCAATTGTTACTTCTACCAGTTAGATCACTTATATTTAGAACACAAAATGAACAACAAGAATAAATGCTTTTATTAATTTCTTTTTCGTAATAAATCAAGTACAATGTATATAGGGCTACAATCCTAAATGAAGACACCAATATTCAATCTCTCAGGCTCCAACCTGTTGCCAAGAACCAACTTGGACTTTTGTGAGGGTCTGACATCTAGGGCACCAACCCTATCTTCTCAAGGCACCGACCTTGCATTTAGAGGCTCCAACCCCTAGGGCACCAACCCTTCTATGGTACAAAGCTCTAACCCGGTTTCTTAAGGACATCGATCCTCTAGGGATCCAACCCTATCCTGCAAGGCACCAACCTTATCTTTTCGAGGCTCCAACCTCTTGGGATCCAACCCTCAACTTCACTTCGTCACGATACGCTTAGTTGTACTTCATGGCTCCCAAGGTCTTCTTCACTGAGCCTTGTCAATATTCAGCAATGCCTTAACTTTAGTCTCCACATCACGTCATCAATGACAACCTTGTTCTTCACATGAAGGTGTCACCATTTCTCTTCATGCTACCCAAAAAAAACTTCTTCAAGGTCACCTCATGACGGCTTCAATGTATCATCATCTCCAAGGGTGCCTTCAAGATCAGCTAAACCTTCTTAACAAGATGTCTTCAATAGGCCAATGTTGTATGTTTAAGAATCTTCAATATGCTCCAAAGAGATGCTCCTTCAAGAGTATTTCAAGCTTGTTTAAACCCAAGGCATTCTCCATTAGAGTTCCTCAACTAGGCTCTTCAAATTTGATCACAAGATTATCAAAGCATATTCTCTTAAGATCACTCCATAGGGCTTTCAATCAAGTACCTACAATAGACTGCCCCAAGAATCTCTCTTGCACGAAACCAAATATGCTTTCAAATTGACACTCAGGTCACAAGTCCATAAAGAGATTACTGTGGGTTTTCAATGTTACTAGAGATGCTCCAAATATGCTTCAAGAAGCCTTTAATTCCGCTTCAATAAATGATCAACAAAGTCGTTTAAAAACCCGTTTCCGCTTTTACCAAAGGAATTTTCCCAAAGATCTGTATTTCTCCAGAGGATGGGTCTAGTCTTCCACAAGTTCAGGTCCTAATCTGAAATCACAAAAAGTTGTCCACTGTAGATAAGTGGCAGTCTACACATCACATATATGAGTCTCTTGTAGACTATCCCAAGCCTTCCATAGACACCTGAGCTTTCATATACTAATCTGAGGTCTTACAATTCTGTTGTTCATACCTTCTTCAGGTTAAAGCTTCACAATGACATTGCCCACATGCAACTATCCGAGGTGTAGTCCTCTTGCCATAGAAATGAGGTGATGATTGTTTAGTAAAATCAAGTTGTAATAAGAGACTTGTCCTACTGTAATACTGTGATTCTCTTTCCAATCGAAGCCCTCACAAATATGCTTACCACAGTTATCACAGATACAAGGTAGGATGTCTGAGTTTTGATGACACCACAGGTCTCTGAACTATTACAAGGTTCTGGTCTAACTGTTCCACAACTTGAAATGTTGATTGTTCACAAGGTTTGAGGTGATGTAATATGGTCTAAGCTCCAAAACAAGTCTCCACAGGAAGGCAATTCAAAGTATGTAGCTTGAATGATCACCCAACAAAAATGAGTTGTAGATCAACAAGTCTGAGTCCTGAAAAAGAGGTTTGAGTTCTACACCCACAGGAAATTGTTCTCATACCTGTCAACTGCTATAATGGAGGAAGCCCAATCACAAAGAGTATTTACCCAAACTGTATTCTATAACATCCTCCTCAGACTTCTCTGTTTCTCCTTTGAAATGACCACTGAAACTGATTATTAGAAATGAGGTTTGTGGTTTCTATATATACACATTTCGTTCATGAATTGAATGGTCACATCATAAAGGTACACCGACTTGAATTAACACGTTCAGGTCGGCTTGTTGGCTAGAAATTATACGTTAACTTAAAAAATCAATAACTTTCCGACCGCTTGGAATTTCAAGACGTGTAATAGCCCATTGGAAAGGAAAGTTATGCTCTTTAAGATGGTGTAGGTCTCATGGAATAATTATGCCTCTAAGGTAGCAAAAAGTATTTTTTTAATGTGATTGATATTTATAAGTGCATAAATATAGGACAACAACATTCTTTCACAGATGGGCTTCCTCTTCATGGATGATTCCTTCGTTAATTGTCTTCACGATTCATGTCCTTGTCTTCATGTCATTGTTGGAATTATGGTATAGGTGTTGTCCTTGATGGAAACTTACTTAGATAACAGATCACAATTCAGTCTCACAGAATGAAGAAAAAGATATATACGTAGGTTCCCCTTGATAAAGTCGCGTATACACGTGGGTTAGCCGACCAAACAGTGTATATACGTATACACGCACTTTCATGCAAGGAAAGGCACATACATTTGGTTTTGGTCCGTGGTATTTGGACCATGGTATTGTGATCCATGATATTGGTCCAAGGTATCTTGTCCGACATATTGGCCCCAGGTATTTGGTCTAAGGTATTGGTTCTAAGTGGTTTTTGACCATGGTATTGAGTAAGGCATTAGACTATAAAAGGAGGAGAAGATCATTAGGCAAAGGCACTCATAAAGTCTTGAATATTTGATGAAGTATGAGATCCAATATGCAGGTTGTGGTTTCATGATGCTTTGCTTGATCTGAGCCAAGGAGGAATCTCAGCGGTTGATGGAGAACAAGATCTAAGGATAGATCGGGATCTAATGGCTTGGAATGAATCATCTCTATACGGTCTGATCATTCTTGTTCTAGATATGTATACCGACGCATGTAAATTTCTGTAAATATTATGATCTGTGTATAACTCAAGTTTGGAATAGCTGCAAATCATGAATGAATATTTACAGATGTATACACCGGTTGACTATGATAAAATAGCGTACATACGCAGGTTAGATGCATCTAAAGAGTGTATACCATATAAACTATGATGTTTGAAGTTACAGGTAGTTCTAGTTGTTGATGCAAAGTTCTGAGTTCTGGTGATTGTTCACTGGTGTCAGTGTTCTGCATAGTCAGATTGATTGATTGTGTTTAGCTTCAGTATTGATGGATGAGATCTAATAATTGATCAGGATCATAATGACTTATATTTATGTGATCTGATGGACTAGATCTGGTTGCTAACACATGTATTATCCTTGTATATGTAATGATCTGGGTATGTCTGAAGTCAGGAATTGCAACAAAGTTATAAGTAAGTGTTTGATGACATATATGCTGGTTCGCCTTGGTGAAGTTACGTATACACACTGTTTCGACTCTTCCAAGTAGCGTATGCACTCTATTGCATGAGTTCTGATGATACAGTTGGCTCTGAATATTAGTGCATAGTTCTGGGTTCTGCTCTGTGTTCTGGTGACTGCATTTTGTTGACAGGGTTTCAGTGATTTAGTATTGGACGATTCAGAGATTGGTGATGCAAGTGGTGATTGATTTTGTGCTTCAATGATATTGATGGGTCCAGTATGAAAATTGGATGAAACATGGCCTTTAGGTTATGATGCTGAGTTCCATGAGTATCTAGTCTGAAAATTAATGAAACGTTGTACCTGGAGAAAGAAAGAGAAGGTTGTAGCCTTCTGTAGGTCAGCACCTATGTACTAGTACATCAGCTAGTACAAGAGCTAAGCGGGTTGTAGCTCCCTTCTAGGAGAGGCTGGAAAATGAGAGAAGGTTGTAGCCTACTGTAGGTCGACACCTACATACTAGTACATCAGCTAGTATAAGAGCTAAGGGGGTTGTAGCTCCCTTCTAGGAGAAGTTGGAGAACGAGAGAAGGTTGTAGCCTTTTGTGGGTAGAAGCCTACGTACTGGTATAAGACTACTCTAGTACAAAAATATTGTAAAAACAAGTTTCTTATTAAAGGAAGATAGAGATGAATTGCAGCAGGTGGTTTTCACCCACATTGGGTTTCCACCTTACATCATGGTGTTCATGTGTGCTTCTTGTGTGTGATAATCTGTTTTGTTTTACTGCACCTATTTAATGTTCGTATGGTTAATGAAGTTTTGATGCATTAATAAAATATCAACATTTAATGGATTATTAAGGAATTTAGACTTCTGTGATCCATAACAATGTTTAGAGAGTTTTCGGCAAAATCACATAAACCATCTTTTGTCGACGCGTTTCGAACCAACCAGTGTGGTTTCGAAATAACTTGTCCTGACGATGAACCACACTCGTTGGTTCGAAACGCGTCGACAAAAGATGGTTTATGTGATTTCGCCGAAAAATCTCTAAACATTTAATGGATTAACTGAATCATAAGTTTACTGGATATACCCTAGTTGCATTAGACACAGTTGTGTGTACTTGCGGGTTCCCTTAACTAAAGTAGCGTATATGAATCTGATAATGGAAATGAAAAAGTTATTGATTTTCTAATACTAATTCACCCCCCCCTCTCAGTATTATTTCCAACAATTAGTATCAAAGCAGGTCCTTTGGTAGAAGCTTGATCGCTTGAAGGAGATCTGTAGAACAATGGGAAGGAAGCTAAAGAAGAAAGCGTATCAGAGGAAGAAGACATCTCAAAGGAACTATGACAGTGGGAGAATTGATTGGGGAATATGTGGAAGAAACACATTAGGTTTAGAATCACTTCAGAAAGAAGATGAACAAGCAAAAGAACTATCGGGTATGAATTTGTTACCCTCTGGTGATACATTTCTCCATCCATTTGAAGATGATGAAAGTGATAGAGAAACAACACTTATGGGTGAGAAAGAAAGATATCAAATAGAGGAAAAATTTAAAAGGCTTACAGACAAAATTAGAGATTAACAAGATCTATTGCACAAAAGGGAATGTGTCTCCAAAGAAGAAGTTACCAAACTAAAAGCTCAACTAGAGGAAGGAAACAAGGTAAGGAAGTTGTTCAAGGAAAAGGAAGATCAATGTCAAAAGTTGCAGGATGAAGTAACATCATTAAGAAATGAAGTAAATGAAAGGAGCACAAAAATTAAGAAACTCAGAGAAAGATCCAGTTACTATGAATGTCTTGAATAGTACTAAGATCTTGGATGATATTATTAGTAGTCAAAGGTCTCCTGCTATCAAAATGGGTCTTGGATTTTATGAATCTGTTGAATCTATCTCACAAAGTGAGGCAAGGAACTCTAATGAGAAATTTGAAATGCTGAGAGGACAACCCGATCAACATCGAAGGAAAGAAATTCCTCAAAGACAAACTTTTGCTCCTAACTGTGGAAGTGATAGATGATTATTTCCTCCGATGAATAATGTTGAATGTTATGTATGTCATAATCTTGGACATGTTGCAGCCGGATGCAGAAGTAGAATGGTTCAAGACCATCACACAAAAATATCATCGTGTTCCAGGTACTTTAAGGGATATTGTTTTTCTTGCAGTATGTTTGGTCACAAAGCTGTTGATTGCTATAGAAGGAATATGAAACATGTAAGATGTTATGCATGTAACAAGCTTGGACATATAGCAAAGGAATGCCAGAACAAAGTACGGGCACCATACCAAAAGGAGAAAACATCATCACACTTGAAGATATGGAAGAAGAAGGAAGTACAGTCAGAAATATGTGGCACAACACATTGTACAGACATAACAGACTCAGAGGAAGCTAAAAGTGTAAAACTTCAGTGTTCTAAATCTCATACACAAGTTTCATGAGGTAGTCACGTATATATGCGAGTTAAACACTGCACAGTCACGTATATGTTAGTTTAAAGGAAAGCAGTAGGACAGGCTCAGGAAAATGGTTTGATATGATTTAGTCCATTATTTGCTCTAGTTAATAAAGATTACAATCTGTTGATGATGTGTGGAAATGTCTTGATACTCATAAGATGTTTTTTTTTTATCCTCACAAGATAACTTGATGTATATCTGATTGATGATGATGCCTTGCTGATATATGCATGATCAGATCTGACAGTAAACAAGATGGCACAGGTTCAGGGGGGATCATATGATTTTAATAATGCATTGTTGGCATTATGGTTAGTAGTCCTTGGTGATGATGCTTATATGTCTAAATGATACATCCTTCTATGATATGGTTATGAGTTTTCCATGACAAAACCTCATATGATTCTTGGGGTTACATAGTTGGTGTTCAGATCAGATTTGTGGTTGATTCTCTGATGATGCATATATGGTGCTTACATGGTGATCTTCATAAGGATAAGAAGAAGTACAAAGCTTGAATACAAAGCTTGAATACACAACTTCATTACTTTATGATGAGTCACTCATATGCTATAATACAATTATGATGCAGGATTCCTATAGTTCTTGGCTCTCACATGGTTGAGGATTGTTGTTGTTGATGATATCAAGAAGTCTTGACAAAAGATCTTGAGCTCAAGATACATAGTGATATATATCGTATGCTGGATACATGGATGATTACTCAAAGTTGCATTGTTGGAGACATGATATGATGATAGGTTGATACTTACATATGTTGATTGATGCAGATGAGGGATGTCCCTGAGTGATGATACATGGATGGTATATAAGATCATTTAGATCTTGATGATGATGAGATGGCTATGGTGTTTCTCACATATGATATAATGTGAATGATTTTGTATGTCATATGTAGAAGTCATTCATGGAAGGCTATGATAATGTTCAAAAGGACGAGTTGATATCTATATGTAGACATACCTTGTTACAAGTTGATGACTTCTACAGGTTGCTGGTCTGGATGCTGTTGATAGAATGGATCAAATCATACAATGTGTATGATAGTTGTTGATGACTATCATGGTCTTGTTTAGATATTTGGTATCTGTTATAAATGTCATTCAATGTAAACTTCATATCAAGACTCATGATGTAATAATTTGTCTCTATCTATTGTAGTCTTCTGGTAAATCCATTTTTGTTATATGATGTAATTAGTACCCCCACTATGCCTGGGATGGATGATGTAATGTTCTTGTTTATCCTGTGTAAACTTTTGGTGTATCCCCATTTGGTTGGGTGGATGAGTCAATATTGGTATATCCCCACTTGATTGGGAGATGGATGTATGTATGAGTCTTTGGTGATAGGAAGGTCATATATGATGTATAGAGTCACGTTCTTCTTGTAGAACATCTTTTTGTAGACCTTGCTTACAGTCAGGGGGAACATGAACAACACACTTCAGCAGAGCAGAGATTTCAGCAGGTACTCAAGGGGAGTACGAACAATGGAATGTATATCAAGGAAGAGAATATCTTGGTTTGCCCTTTGCCCTTGATGTCAAAGGGGGAGAGTGACTTGGTATGGTTGTTGCCATCAAGTCCAAAGGGGGAGATTGTTGGAATTTATGATGCATGTGTTGTACTTGATGGAAACCCACTTGTAGCGGAACAACTCACTTATATATAACTAGATGAGATATCAAATGTGACAAAATACATGGGATGCAGGGTAGCTCAAAGGAATCAGTTCAGATGTAATGTAGAATGACAACTTATTAAGATGACAGTTCTCAGTATGGAAAGTTAGCTTTGCCATCAAATCCAAAGGGGGAGATTGTTGGCATTATGGTATAGGTGTTGTCCTTGATGGCAACTTACTAAGATAACAGATCATAGTTCAGTCTCACAGAATGAAGAAAAAGATATATATGCAGGTTCCCCTTGATAAAGCCGCGTATACATGCGGTTAGCTGACCAAATGGTGTGTATACGTATACACGCACTTTCTTGCAAGGAAAGGCACGTACATTTGGTTTTGGTCTGTGGTATTTGGACCATGGTATTGTGATCCATGGTATTGGTCCAAGGTATCTTGTCCGACATATTGGCCCCAGGTATTTGGTCCAAGGTATTGGTTCTAAGTGGTTTCGGACCATGGTATTGAGTAAGGCCTTAGACTATAAAAGGAGGAGAAGATCATTAGGCAAAGGCACTCAGAAAGTCTTGAATATCTGATGAAGTATGAGATCCAGTATGCAGGTTGTGGTTTCATGATGCTTTGCTTGATCTGAGCCAAGGAGGAATCTCAGCGGTTGATGGAGAATAAGGTCTAAGGGTAGATTGGGATCTAATGGATTTGAATGAATCATCTCTATATGGTTTGATCATGTTTGTTCTAGATCTGTATACTAACGCATGTAAAGTTATGTAAATATTATGATCTGGGTATAACTCAAGTTTGGAATAGCTGCAAATCATGAATGAATGTTTACAGATGTATACGCCGGTTGAATATTATAAAAGCGCGTACATACGTAGGTTAGATACATCTAAAGAGAGTATACCATATAAACTA
>APFE030181983.1:0-11944 GCA_000404065.3 Pinus taeda
CATCAATATAATAAGTGGGTTGTACTAATAACAATAAGGGGTTACACTAGTAGTATAGGGGCCTAACAATTTTGGTGGTGAAAGAAGATGGTGAGCAATGGAAAGATAGAGATAGAGAAATTTAATGGTCAAAGTTTTAAGTCGTGGAAACTCAAGATGGAGGATCTATTGGTTAGTAAAGTCCTTGCACACTCTGATGTAAATGTTATGCATGTCCACTTTGAATTCCAAAAAACTCTGAAGACTGTTGTCGACAGTGGGCGACAACTGCGGCTTGTAGTTGATCCCCACTCTGAGGTTCACCTACATGAACACCCAGAATATTTTGTTGTCACGGATCCTAGTGGAATCCTTTATGGCCCAGAGAGAAGCATACTTGCGGCCTCTGGCAGATCTCTGTCAATTATGGGGAATTGATTATCCTCCGGTAATTCCCTGCCATGAGCACTATGGACAACAAAAGCCATGCATACTGGAATGTTTTTGCCCTATTCCTGAGCTTCACAGAAATTCTCTAAAATTTTTTGCAGAGGAACGCAGATCAGTTAAATTGGACCCGCTCTGTGCACTTCTTAGCCAGTGTGACCACCGGCGTGGGTACCTCATCTGCGCAGCAGTTGTGCATAACCTTTCCTGCCAGGATTTAGGTCGCCATGCAAACTACTTTTTCCTTGATGTTGGAGATGGTGTAGCTCCTCTTCTTCTTTTCCAGCTTCTACTTTTTCTTCATGGCCTCTGCAATGGCCAAGTCACTACTCTTCCCTTTCGATATGACCACGGGGTCTTCTCCTTTACAATGGAAGCCAGGAAATTTAGTGAATCAAGTCTTTCGTGATGGGGATGGGCTCCTCCAGTGACAAACACCCATCATGCACCAGGCAGAGCAGCTACCTGATGAGAAAAATGGTTATTGGGGCATGGTGGAAATGTGGCACCTATAGCAGGTTAAGTAGCTCGGCCTTTTCCACTCCACACAACCACTTTTGTTGCTCTAATTCTATAACCCTTGGCATGGTGTTCTGCTTAGGCTTCATGGGGTTTTAGGTCACAAGGTGAGGGAACTTCTCGTGGTCAGTGAGGTCCCAATCTTCGAATTTTAAGCTCGGCAACCACCCCAGGTGTGTGCCCTCAAAAATAATGTTGTCTAGAAGGAGCGGGGTCTGGAGTGAGCTCTTGGTCTCGTCAAAGTCCTTGGTCACTCTAGCCTTTCCTTTGGGTGGGGGCTCATAGGCGGGCAACTTTGTCGGGCCTTTGGTGGGTCCGGTGGGTGGTCTGGGGGTGGGGGTTGTCTCTCATAGGCTCTAGTCTTTCGCTCCTATGGGTGTCTGCCTTTGTCCTCGTCTTCTACAATAATCAGGTCCTCGAGGTCTTCTTCTTCTTCATCGGTTACGATGGTGATGACTTTCCCCTTGTCGTCTATTGTCAACTTGGTGCGCAGAGGGTTTCACGGGGACACTCGTATGGGGACCATTGCCTGTTTGTCCTTCTTGGGTCTTGGCATGCGCGGTGATTTCAGGATTTCTGCTACAATCCCGATGCCTTTCGGAGCATCTCTCACAGTCAGGGCCTGTGTTGCCTCTTCGGCGGTCATTTCCGTTATCTCTATAACGTCTCCTGTTGTTGTTGTCGTGTCCTTCTAGAAATGTAGCACTCTCAAACTCAGGGGCTCAATCAACACTTGACTCACCACAATCAAGGCTCTGCTCAATGGCTCAATTCGCAAATGACCAAGTGTTGTTTGCTGTGCAGCCCTTTGTAATTTATAGCGCTTTTTGAATTTGAAGTTGACCGCTCCCCCCAAATCTAGTTCATTAATGCTCCCTTGGCGGAATATTTTTCCAAATCTTGCCCATAAATCGCGTCTTAAATGTCTGCCACCCACTCCATTTGGCCTCAAGTCGAGCATCCCATCGTGAATATTGACTTGAACGGTCACTTTCTAGCCAACCCGCGCAGTAGCGCTACCCCCCGTGCGTGGTCGCAGGGCTTGTGACTCTTCGCTTCTGCGCGTAGCTCCAACATTGCATAGTTCCCAAGTAGAATAGTTTATAGTCCCGTGCTTCCTTTCAACTACCTCGAGTGCTAAGATTTTCCTTCCCTTGGCTAGTCAGGTGGCTGTGCCACCTGTGTATGGTTTCCTTCGGTTATCCGTCATTCTTTCTGGGAAATACCCACCTTTTACTGTTACTGGCAGTGTCACACACCTTATCATCTGCAGCGCATCACCCTGGTTAATTCCCTTAGTAATATGCATTCCAAGCCAAGACATCAGACTGAACAATTCACGATGATAGTCCTTAAAATTGTCAGCATGATCATGCACCCTGTTTTATCACATTGGTCTTCTTATCGAGAAAATCGTCCCTTATCTCATCCTCTAGCTTCTTGACTTTCACTTCTACCAGAGCACTTTTCTTCCTTAATCACACCCTTTCTTTTTCAAGTTCTTGGAGCCTAAAATTTCCCTATTGCATTTCTTCCTCAAGTCCCAAGCATTATGCTTCTTGCGGCTATGTGATCCCTTCTTTCTAAGCTCCGTGAACCATCATATCTATTGGTTCTACTATGCGTGGACTAGGCCTTTCATGTTCCATGGGGATTATAGTGTTTGCTTCATACTCTAGCCTTAGAGGTGCCTGTGCGGTCAGGGTCTTGCACGCGGTCTATAAGCCCATAGAACCGCTGGTATGTGCAGGTCTCAGTCAGTCTGCTTCACATTGTGGACTTTGTTCAGCACTTCACGTATTTTTTTAAAGGCTTCTGCACACCTGGTCTTTCCGTACTCCGTGGTTTCAACTGAAGGGGTCATTCACGCACTTGTCTTGCCCGCACCCGCTTACTGATCGTGTCTCCTACCACGAGGACTGTGTGCATTCTCGCAGGTTTCAGACCATATGCCTGTATCCACCTGGAAAGGTGGGCGCGCGGGCCGTTTCGTGCATCATACTTGGCTTTTAACCGCATCTGAGGCTTCCCAAGCCATATGCGCATCATCCTTCGGCTGTCGCGCTAGTCCTCAAAAGTTTTCTGGTGTGTACCCCACCACCTAGCAGGTGTAGCATGTAATACCCATTTCAGAGCGTCAAAGCACTGTTGTTCTGACACTTCTCTTTCAAATCTGTTCAGGAACTCATCCACTTCTCCTAACCTGTCATACGTAAGCATATCCATTATCTTTGTCATTACATAGTGCAATGATCTCGTCATCATGTTACAGTTGAGCATGGTTACCTCATGTAACCGATTCTGCCATCATTCTATCTCTTCGTCAGAATCCGAGGTATAGGAGCTTTCGCACTTCCATGAGATTCAGCCATCTGTGGTTGGATTTACCCAATCTTGCTCGTGCTCAGTTATCTTGTAGATGTAGTCCAGATCGTCATCGTTGTCGTAGTCATGCACTGGCTCTGTGTAGCGCAATCCTTCTGCAAGGTCCAAGGGTACAACTATGCGTAGTGACTTTTTCTCAAAAATCATCTTGCGCTTCTTTAGGTTGATCACTCCATTCATGTCAGTGGCCCAATCTATTCCCAGCAGCGCGGGGTAGGGATTACTATCATCAACAATCTCTATTACTTCGAAATTTGCTAGTGCGCTTGCTCCTTCAATATCTACTGTGATTCCCTGCGATATCCACATAGGTAGGATCTTTTGTTGGTTCGTAATCCACAGTTGGATAGGAGACCATTGCAAGGTAGACCTTCCCATGCGCTCCCATGTCTGCTTTGGTAGGACGTTCACGTCTGATCCTAGATCCAGAATCACTTGGTCCATCTCAAATTCCCCGATCTGTGCAGTCAATCTCATCTCCTTTCCTATTCGCGTCGTGTGCTTCCTGAGCTTCTGGACTATGCACGGTTCTCCTGGCGCGGTCCCAACGCATCTAGTTATGAGTTCTTGCAGCCCTTTTACAGCCTTGCTGTTGCGCAACAACTTCATGCTTGTCTCTAAGAACATAGTGAGCATCGATGGGTCCATTTCTGATTCTAGTTTATCTTTACTTCCTGAAGTGGAGGCATCCACGAAGCTCCTCTTAGCTTCCATGAAGGTATCCTTAGCATGCTCTTAATCAAATTTTGGTTCCTTCATTGGAGCCTTGTGAACACAGGTACCCTCTTCAGGCTACTTGCCTTTGTCATCCCCTGTCATAATACCACTTCGGAGCATGATATTTACATTGGGGTCTTCCTCGCGCGGCTTAGACCTCATCACTTGTAGATTCTGAGTCAAGGGAGGTTGGAGTGCTCTTTTATCACGCAGCCTCGCTATAAATGTGGGATAGTCCTCCATCTCATGATCAAACTGCGTATAATATAAGCATAATGGTCGCGTTGGATTTGTACAATTGCGGGCATAATGCCCTAGCCCTCATCAATTGTAACATATTAGTTGTCCATGACCTCTTCCTGGTCCCCCTCCACCTCGGCCTCATTTGTGCCCCTAAAATATAGTGCACACCATTCCTGCATTTTTATCGAGGGGCTGGGTTTCGGCCTGAACTCTATAGGTAGGAGTTCGATCCATCATCAACTCATAACTTCTACAGGTGTGCTCATCATGTCTCACTGACCTATAGAAATTACAGAACAACTGCTGTGAATTCTGCGTATACTTCTATATTAGATGGCAGTTATCTGTAGCATGCTTTCCTCCTATCTGACAAATGGCGCACCATAGTGTAGGCACCGTGCTCGGTCCTGCTTGTGCCTTTGGTCTCAATGACATTAGTCTTCCTCCTACAAGGTAATTCATGAACACTGGGTAGTGGTCCTTGTCATGTCCCTGACCTTTGCACTTTATGCACCATACCTCCTCGCGCACTTCTGGGTGAGTTGTCCTATCTTGTTTCAAACTCTACATCTCAAGGCACAACTTTTTCAACTGCGTGTGGATCTGTTGAACTCCCAAGTTAGGATCTTGTATCGGGGTCTCGTGCAGCCTCATCAAAATCTCTAAGGCCTCGACTTGAGTGGTTAGCCTCTATTGTGACAACATGTTCCTTAGATGCAGTGTCAGTGATGCTACAAACCATGCGTGGTGTTTCCCATTCGTCAAGGTCATATTAGCTTCACGAATTGTACACTTCAGTCTCTGATCCAACTCCCAAGGGGTCTCACCTGGAAGCATCGCGATTTCCTTGAACCCAATGATCGACTATGTTTCTGACTTTGGCCTACTAAATTATTTGTTCAGCGTAGCTTGGATATCCACGATCCCTGCATTCGTATTATCATTGGAATGATTAATGTACCATGTCAACGCGTGATCCTGTAGAGCACTGACCAACATTGTTTTCTTTATATTGTCATCTGTGACTCCTTGTGCTTCCCATACAACTTTTATTACGAACCAAAACTGGTTGAGATCTTCATTCCCTACTCCCTTGAACACTGGTAACTTTATCATGCTCGCCATATTGAACTGTGGTGATGGCAGAGGTGGTGTGGGCCAAGATGGGGGTGAAGATGGTGAAATTGGCGGTGGTGTGGGTGGGGGTGATATGCATGAAATTATCTTATCAAACTGATCACACTTCTTAGTGAGACCTTCGCGAGCTCTTCCTCACTCCCTCGCGAAGGTGAAGTCAAGGGGCTAGTTTCTAGTTTTGTACTACCTTCGTTTCTGTAGATTCTCCCACTCTGCGTAGCCCCAAACACCAATTTATTCGCATAACCCACTTTTCACACAGTAGCATTTTAATCCAAGTGTTCAAAGATTTAACGTACTTACCTCATGATCCTTTGAGGAAGCATCGTTCTGCCTTGCTATAGTTGACTGTAGTATCTACCGCGAACTCGGAAATTAATCCTCTTATAATTCAATCGAGCTAGTGATCAACAACGCACTCGATCTTATCTTTTGATGCTTCAAGTCTACACACCAATTCTGGGGTCCGCACAACAGGTTTGCGAGTCTACACCTTCCTTGGCTATCTGCTAGATTTGCAATCCATTCGTACAACTCAGTGGGGAAGGATGCAAAGAAAATTTCGTGGATCTCTGTATACAAGTAGCAATCTAACCACTCTTCCTTTGATAGTCGCAGGTTCATGTTTTCCTGCGCCGTGAACTGGTGAATTTTTCTGTCCAACCAATCTTCAATTCCTTTCTTTGTCGGATTCTAGTTATACGACATCTGACATCTCTATGTAGATCCCAGTCTTGGCAAGGGAACCATTTGTTATCTTGTTGGGTCCTGGCCCAAGTTTGGAGTTAATTAGCCAAACAAATCTCGGTACTATTGGCCCTTTCGGCAACAATCCACGTAGCGTAGACTGAGGTCTCACCCAAAGTAGCATGGGAGGGTGCTAGAACCAAGTTTTCACACCCTAGAGATGTCTAAGAAGTTCGACTGGTCCACTGTTTGTTCCTGTGTGCAGGTTGCTTCGCACACTTTCCTATTCCTCGTGGCCTGATACACTACCTTTGCACAACCCTGCCCAAGGGTTGTGCGTTGTGCTCTGTGCTATTACCTGAGATCGTGCTTATATTGTTATATCCGTTAGTTATCTTCACATAAATAGAGGCCTTGTATTATATTTATTTATACAACACATTCATATAAGTTCACGCAACACATAAATAGTAAACTTACAAAATATACCCAATAACACATAAAGCAGGAAAAGATACACAAAAATATGGTAAAACTTATCTTTATTGATTTTCCCTTTGGTTACAGACTTGACCTACCTTGCGCACTCAGCTGCAAGGGTCCACGCACTCAGTTGTAGACTACTAGGCCTCTAGACAATCAATTGCAGAGCCTTCTCCTACTTTACGACTCACAGACACACTTTTACACTTCCACTCAATCACTTAGACTTCTCACTTTTCGTCATTTACTACACTTAGAGCCTCGCTCTATTTATACAATCCCATGGTCCGTGGACCATGGGTAAGTCTATCCAGCCAACATTACATTACAAAACTAGGGCGGACAACCCTGTGACTCTATTATACTTTCGCGCCCTGCGCCCGCAGTTCATGGAGATTTTGCAAAATACTTGGTCAAAACTTGGGCTTTAAGCCCCAAAACATGCCTTTGGGGGATTCCATGCCCAACACTAGTTGAGGCGGCCACTCAAGTGCCAACACTCATTGTTGTATAGACGGAACAATTTGAAAACATGGGCGTTAACATTGTTACGCAAGAACTAGTGCTAACCGGGGACCAAATTGAAAAAGTGGCGATGGATGCTAGCTTTATGGAGCCACCAGAGGAAGAAATTCGTGTTGATGCCACCCCACAAGGGTTTGAGTCAACTTTTGTACAGAGTGGATGACTGGGTGGAACAGCAAGCATAGGAGAAAAATCTTGAGGATGGCATTCTGTAGGTTTCTAAGACAACTCGAGAATTATCGAAAGACACAATGCCTGTTGAAACTAACCCATTAGAGCTAGAGGCAGTTCTGGGACATATGGAAGAACAGGTGGGGGGAAATAAGTTGAGGATGTTGAACCCCCGATCACGATAATTCTGGAAGGAAATGAAGGGGCCACCACTCAAGTTGATAAGAAAATAGAAGAAGTGAGAGTGAAGGTGGAGTCAATTGATACGTGTGCTGATGATCCACCAGGACCTACACCAGCTACAAGACCAGTAGAGGAGGTCACTATAAAGCAAGAATTCATTTAACAATGCACACGAAGGAGACCTCCCCTTAAGGAAAAGTATCAGTCTTAGTTTAATGAACTTATGCAATTAAAAATAGGCAATCAGAGATTGAGGAAAAGGGTGTTGCACTTGAAAAGGGGAGCAAGAAGGTACAAGAGAAAAATTGCAATACTTAAGACTGGAGCTGCTCCCTTAGAAACTCAGATGGGAAACAATCCCACTGTTTCTACTGCAGTGCAAAGAAAACCTATAGGTAATTTATGGGAGTCTCAGGAATTCATTTTGATTTCCAATATTCAGAAGTGGCAGGCTATGACGGTTCGTCTTCAACGAGGAACAATTGCTATGAATGATCATTAAGAAGAAGTAAATAGATTTCACAACCAGGATGCAAAAATAATCACTGGTTATGTAAACCAGTTGGATAAGGAGAGGCAAAAATGTGAAAAACAGTAGAAGAAGGTCGAGCAACTAGAAGAGCAGGTGCAAATGCTGAAAGTAGATAAGGAGGAAATGTTTACCTTCACACAACAGGTAATGGCTTGTCACCCCCCTTCTCATAGTTATGCTTTGTTTCTTCATGAACAATACCTTCTCTTTCGCTTGGAAAGTATTCGTCTCAAGATCAGGCATGAAATTCAAGACCCTATATAGTTTCTTTGTATTATAAGACTTCATGATGTCTTGAACCAACATTTAATGTGTGAACTGTATATGCATGATCATTTCTTAGAGAATGACCAAGCATTCAACCCAGTCCCCTATGTAGGGGATATTCAACTGAGAGATTTTACGTCCTACACCATCAATCAAGTCAAGTGGAAGAAGGTCGCTGATACATTTGAAGCAAATCAATCTTCTACGCCTCTTCTTATTCAAAGAGAGAATTGTTAATCCAACATTATTTATAGTAAGCATGCTACCTTATTAAGGATTGAGGGGCATCCATAACAAATATTTGTGACTCAAAGGTGGTGCACCAGAACATGCATGAAAAAAATGGTTTCTTGTCAGGATGAGGCTTTGGACAACTGTCAAAGGAGATGGATGTTGTAATCATCGACTGTCAGAGTGTGGGAACCTTTCGGGGCCCCTAACTATGCCCAAGCATTGGAAATATTTCCACATTATATTGCATGCATCCATACTCGAGGGGTCTGTTGGATGGGCTTGAGATTCCAGTTTCCCATCCTTTGGTTGCTAACAGATCAATAAACCCTTGCCTACAATGTAAATTGTGATCGGTGGAAAGATATCCTACTGACAGATAGATACAAACCCCCAGGGATAGATATAGTTGAGAAATATGATCTTGCTCAGCTGCATGTTGATCATAGTCGATTTAACCTAGAGATGCGAAGGCGATGGGCTAGATGAGGACATGCAAAAAGAACAGTTTGGGGGAGATGTCGGGGGATAAACTTTCATGCTTTTAATTTTCTTTTTATCCTATTTTCCTTCACATTTTCACTCCTAACTAAGTTATTTCATATATTAAACTACGCAGGTATACCTCTAATCATTTATGTATGAATTGATTAATCATTGAAGCATAGTCTAGGGGATTATGACCAAAAGCACTTGCCAAACTTTATCTTATGTGAAGATCTCCAAGTCAAATGGCTAAGTTTAATCATCGAGCTGGCAAAACTGTTATTTAATCAAAGCTGTAATGGTGGAACTGATCCAGACTTACTCTTGCTATCTTTTGTATTCAGTTTTGTCTTATTACAACAATTATGTAATTGCAGGCAACAATTACTTTAATCTCAGGAACTATTTTTTTATACTAGATGATAGAGAGTTTGAAATAGGGGGTTGGCATATGAGAAAGCTGAGCTTTGTAACAATGACTTTTATCTTAATGAAATTTACGACTTTCTGATCTTTCTATGAGTTCGTGAGTTTATCATAGCCCTAATCAAGGATTTGGGCCCACTCTCCTAATCAGGTGAAGCTGAGATAGTGTGTACTTAGTTTTCTTTTCATGTATGTACTCTTCTTCTCACTGTGACAGTTTGATGTGAATGTTGTGAATCGAACGACTATTACAGTTATTTGTTGTTGTCATTTCTAATTCCTGTTACAGTTAATCATTGCTACCATTTCCATTTTCTATTACAATTGTTTATTGTTTGTCAATGAATCCTTGACCAATTCTGGGTTATACAATTGTTCCTACATATACATTGTGTGTTAGCCTTGCAATAACCAGTAGACTGCAAATTGATAATTAATGTGGGAAAGGGTTGAATAGTATCATTCACACTTGGACACTAACAAATACATGAAACCAATCAAGATGCAATGGGTGAAAGATTGGAAATTTATCCACATGATATACTTAATAATTCAGTGACACTCAAGAGGACATCCATTGCCATAAGAAAATGATATATATTAAGACATTCACAAGAAATATTAGGAGCTGGTTGTTTTCAAAAGAACCTGACAGGTATGAATATTTTGGCCAATGATAACCTTTGAAGGGTTCATCTTCATAGATCTATACGATGGAAGGTATACACTCCAAACCTAGGTTTGATTCAAGATATTGTCAAGAAGATAAGTCAACTGAAACAAAATTTTCAATCTGATGAGAAACATAATATTGAAAGTCAAAATAACTATATCTAAAATACCTAAAGTCTTTCAAGAGAGAATTTTCATCCAGTGAAACCATGCAAAGAAATAAATCATAACCATCAACAAGAGTTGAAGTGCATTGAATTACTAACGAGTCTTGAAACTTTCAAGGATTGTAGAATTACATTCCAAAGATTGAATCAAATCATGCATGGTGTGTGGACAAATACTATCAATAGTTGCGACAAGATCACTATTACCTGAATAACAACCATTTACATCATTAATTTGATTGGATTTTTCAACTTCAACAAATAGATTACCCAAGTCACAAGGTTCTTCTAAATGCATATCTAAGCATGGATAGGCTGGAAAAATATCATTAGTAACCTGAACAAAAGAATTTTCTTCATGCAAGACTTGAAATGATAAGGGATGGGATGGATACTCGATAAGTTGCTTACCTTCTTCTTCATCATGGATGACCTCACTACCTTGTGTCAGTTCAAAAATATGTCCATTATATGATGAATTTGAAGAGAATGAAATATCGTCATCACAGGTTTATGCATTACAAAAAATAGGGCACAAGGGATGGTGAGGTGAAGAGGAAGTTTCCATCAAACAACCTTCCTTGACCGAATGAGATTCCATATATTTCAAATCAAAATATTCTTGAGAAATTGAAAGATCAAATGGAACACTTGGGCATACATCATCACATACAAAAATGGAGTCATCATCATCAGAATGATGGTTGTAAAAGACTTCCAATTGATTAGGAAAATTAACTTCATTTTATTCATTACCGATACTATTATATTAAACATCAACTAAGGATGTAGGAACATCATCCTCACATGGAGGAATTTGAAAAAGAGAAAAAATATCGAAATATTTTTCACTTTTCAAAAGGTCCCGATGAGAAGGGCTTCCAATGTAGACTGGCACATGGTCATGAGAGATTCAAAGAACCCAGAGAGGAGAGAATATTTAACACCTAAGTGCTATGAACCATATCATGATGTGAATATTGGAACTCCTATGTAATTTATTTTTGAAAAATTTCGATGAGAGGGGCTTCCGATGTGTTTTTTTCATTTGTGTAGGAGGAATCAGAGGACCAAGGGTGCGGCCCAGGGTTTGGCACCTAAGTGCCATAAAGATCATCAGGAGAGGGAGATGTCATACCTTTGTTTTAATTTCAAGTCAAAGAACTTCCGATGAAAAGAGCTTTGATGCGTTGATGGCTCATGATTGTAGGAGACTTAAAAAAATAAAGGGTGGAAGAGAAAATATAAAGGGAGATAGGCCCCTGACATGAGCTTGAAGGATTTAAAACCCAAGCACCAAACCACTGGTCATAGAACTCAGTTCTATGAAAGAATCATGATAAGAGGGCTAAGAAAAAAGGAGTTAGGGGCTTCATAAATTTTTGATTTCATAGCATTTATTTTCAATAGAGTTATGATGGATGAAGGCTTCGATATTGTAGCCCCTAAGTACTATATTGGTGGTCAGAGGTAGTGGTCCTATGGTCGACAAAAAATAAAGGGGCTAAGCTCAAAGTGGGGGTGAAGTCTTCGGAACTCCATGAATTCGTAAGTGTTATGAAACCAGCTCACAAAAAGATAGAGAAGATAGTTGAACGCCTTATAATTTAGCTTCTTCGAGGGGGCAACCTCCTTTACATTACATAAATGAACAATTCTTGGATGATACAAATGAAAAGACCTCCTT